>SNQJ01S0066734.1:51573-67777 GCA_010110895.2 Picea sitchensis | reverse complement strand
GATATCATCCTTTGCAAAGTACAATAGGATCAAGACTTTGGAGGAGTTGGTCCTCAAGATCGGTTATGATCCTTCAAACGTGAAAGCAGCTGAGGAAATGATAAAGAAGAAGAATGCTAACATAGCATCCTTGAGGAAGCAACTGAAGCTCCCGCCCACAGAGGATTCGTAGGCGAAGGAGATAGCAGAGAAAGAAGGAGAGAAGGATGAAATGCTAAAGCTGCTCATGGAGCAGAATGCACAGCTTAAAGAAATGGAAGCTAAGTTGGAGAAACTATTAAAGGAGAAAGAGCAACTGAAGCCAATGGAATTCATTCCATTGAGTGCTATTCCAATTTCAGGAGTGAGCACAGCATCAGTGACAAAAGTCCCATCCGCAACTCCATTGACATCCCAAGAGAAGACAGCTGACCTGGCTAAATCCATGGAAAAAATGAACCTGCAGGAAACAGAGATCAGCAGGCTGAAAAAGGAGGTTGAGAACCTTCAGGAACTCAAATCTTCCTTTCAGACCAGCCTCTCCAAGGAAAAGCAGGTGACAGAGCAGCTCAAGCAGAAGCTACAACAGCTCCGGAAGAAAACAGTGGCAGGAAAGACTTTAGCTGAGGTGAAAGAGAGTGTATGGACAGACATCACTAAGTCCATGAACGAGATATGGCCCATGATACAGATCATGTTTGACCAGAATGAATTGGTCCAGAGGAGCAAACAGGCCATTTATAATATCAGAGTAGAATTGGGAGACATGCCAACACAGGCAAACGAGATCATCAAGTTCCTCAATTCTAAGACCAGGGAAGAGTTGGAAGAGTTAAATATTGAAGACAAAACAAAGACCATCCTTGAGGTCAAAATATTTTTGACCAAGAGAGGATTAATGCTTCAACTGGAAGAAAAGGTTCAGGCCATGGACCAGGGGGTACAAATATTCTTCAGTAAGATTGAAGCTCTCCAGAAGAAAGGTCTTCCTGGTCTGAAGGTAATCAATGATAAATTGATGACACTCCCAGATTACAAGAAGAGATTGGTTGATGTGTCTAAGGACAGTTCAAAGTTTGCAGGGATTCAAGGGAGCATCACCAACAAGGAATTTATAGATTCCCTTTAGTGGGACATCAGCATCCAACATGAGATTCGATACATCTTCCTCACAAAGCCTACATTCGCCAAGTACACAGAAATGGACGAAGTGTATCGAAGGTTGCTCAAAGTCAACGTGCCCAGTCATCTCAAATGGGAGGAACTATGTGATCTGATCGATTAGCAAATGAGTTGTCCAGGTCCAGTCAGATGAATTCATGTATAGGCTTCATCAACGGCCCACCCAGAAATCAGCGTGCAATTACACCACATCATCAAGTAGTTCCTAGATTTAGGAAATTTGTTAAGCTAGTTAGGCTAAAAATAGATTTAGCATGTCCTGGTCATTAATGACAGGATCGTTTTGTAATTTGAGTTATAAATACTTCACCTTTAGAAGTATTGAGTGTTGTTGATCTTCACACCCTGACGCTATCAGACTGTAATCTTTTTGAAGAGATCTTCCATTAATAAAAAGAGACACTTTTACAGGATTCTTGCGTGTACTCACTGGTGATGTTTTTCTCTCTAAGTTGAATGTTATTACCGCTTTGTTATCATACTGTTTTCTGAATCTAATCTTTAAGAGTAATGAATGTTGCAGGATTTATCTCGTATACCCTGTTTCTGACTCGGAAATATTTTAGTGTTTTATCTTCTGGTGTTTTTAATAAAGAAATTCTTAATTGCTTCTTTGTTGAAATTATCTTTCTCATCTTTTCTGTTGTTCATCATTTAAGATACTAAAAGATCTAGTGATTATATTATCTCGCCCTGTGAAGTTTTCCCTTTGCTTTTCTGGTTTGTATTTCATATTTTATTAAAACATAGACCCCATATCCCAATGGATGTGTAGACTTTCTCAACCAATTCGAAAAAACACTTTGACAACAAAACCGACCTATTTCTTTACCTAGCCTAGTATTTAAAATTGGAATCATAGCTAAATCATATAGAGAGATCCCTCTCTGAAGTTGGAAGCGGCTATATCCCAGCTTCAAAAGTGGTTGGATAAAGTTACGTTAGTAGATTTCTTCTGCTGTCAACCTCTAGGAAATTTACCAAGTGCTAAGAAAATCAATATGATAAATTCGTCCAACCTCGTTCTTTCACATAAGGAGATATATTCCTTGTCTATGATCAACGTCATGACAAAATGGGGGCAGGAAAATTATAACCCATGTGGCATGAGCCTTACATCGTAAAACACATGCTACACAGAGGTGCCTACGATCTAGTAAACTACGATGGAATATCTCTCAGTGAACCCCGAAATGGGATTTACCTCAAGAATTACTATGCATAGAATATCTCGCATGTGTGATTTGTACATCACTTTACTATATACTCTTGACTTGGTGTGCCTTTTCTTTTTCATGCATGAGTTTTGTCCCAGCTTCTTATAGTTTTCTTTGTGATTAAATGCGTAGATGAAATCACCCTTTCCCATATATTTCGGGTTTGCGGATGGCGCTAGCCGACATACCCAGAACATTGCTTCTGTAGCTTGGGTCATCTACCACTCTAGAGAGTTAGAGAGTTCGGGAGGAATTTTCCTTGGATCCACAACCAATAATGTGGAAGAATATCATGTCATCATTGGAATTTTAACTAAAGCCTCCTCTCTATGTATAACTCAATTGATTATCAATATCGACTCTCAACTCATGGTTCGTCAACTTAATCCTGAGTACTCCAATTTGCAACTCGATTTTACTACATCTCCACCTAAGGGTTCACCGTCTCGAAACATCGTTTTAATTTATCCAATACAGACATATATCGAGAGAACTCAATACAACTTCGGATTCGTTAGCAAATTACATGTTGTATTGGTATCTTGCGCATAGATAAAACATTTGAAACATAAATCATATGTACAAAAAATCACATAAAAACAAAAAAATACAACATAGGTAGTCACAATACTTGTATATATATATGTGTGTGTGTGTGTGATAGAAAAAGTTTTTTAAGTGCATCATACAAAAGTACATAACGAGGAAAAACTTGGGACTTCATGCACATAGTATCATCATAAGTACTACAAAATATCTGAGGAATCTACTCATTCTCCTATATCACGTTGTGCTCCAAAAAGTACACTACTACTCGTGTCACCCATTGTAGTAAATGGTTGAGGCCTTCATAGACCCTAATTGTGTGTGGCTACAAGTGTAAAGGCATGTCTCGCCTCCTCAAGGGAGGTACACCGAGTGTTAAGCCTCAAAGGTTTATCTCTACCTCTCGGAGTCCTCCCACTACAACGTCGTGCTCAACTGTCACCTGTGCATCCCTACGACACCCCAATGTTTTCTTCTCCTCTAGATGTAATGCACCTTGGTATGCATGATGAAAATGATATGGTTTAGGTCCCTTGTTGTACAAACAAAAACATAAAAAACAAAAAAAAACAAAAATATTGGTTACAAGGTTATGGTTATCTTTTGTACCTGATGTGTCCCACTGTACACCCTTAGGGAGTACCAAGTCTACACTACCTATGAAATCTACCCCAGCATAGGGGAAGTCCTCAATCACCACTAACTTACTTCTCCACCATGTGAATATGTCAGCAGTGAATCAAAAAGCAGAGGGCTCATTCCCCAACTTGGGGGAAAGACTGGTCCACCTCTCCATATGAGGCTTGGTCACAAGACATGCTATCATTGCAACCTATGAATGCATCTGAGGTATATGCCATATGAGGGATACACTCTAATAAAAACGAAACCAAGAAAGAACCGTATCTGAACTATTTATGTCTGCCAGTCCTACATTTGGATATTTTCTCTTTGACATTCCTCAGGAACCCTACACTCCAATTAAATAGTCTTGGTTCCAAACACTGGATGGCATAAGATATTTGTGATTTATAATCCAAGTGGGAATTGGTTCTCCCTGCCAACTTGGTGATGGAGAATAGAATGGATCAAAGTGTTATATCCCTCACATATTTGATCACAATTCGTCCTCCCACCAATCGTGACCATAGTATACAATATTCGACAACATATGCCTCGGTCGGTCTCGGAGTAGCTCAGTGTATGGAAAAACGTATGGGTGCCCCTATCCTTGAGAGCCCCATCAGGAAGTATACATTGACATTTCAATTTGAATCATATGCAACCCTATTAAGAATGCTTGGTCAATGTCATCCCATAGACCAATCAAATACTCAAGCAATAATACTTATTTTCTCATGTTTTGAAGCTTAAAATATTTGAGAAAGCCACAATTAGACAAGGCCTCCCTCACTTGAGGGTCTTGTAGAGAGACGATATCATAGAACTCATGTTCATTCTCCTTCCACTCAATCATGGCTGGCTATAGATGAAACCTGCAAAAACATCAAGAAATCATCATTAGCCAAACTCTTATGGAGAAAAATTGCTCTTTTTAGCCTAAAATTCAAAGAATTTTTTATTTTTGCGCCTAATGATCCCTTAAAAAATCCTATAGAGTGCTATCACATCGTATACATACCCACCAACGTGCTAAAATCAAGATCGACACTCCCCTCAGTGCCTTGAGGGAGCGCCAATCCAATTCGATGCTCTAGGGATTCCCAAGGAGCCTAGAACATGTAAAATAAAGGTTAAAATGAAGTAAAAGGAATGAAAAAGTATGTGGAGGAAGCGAAAACCAACCTGACCCAAACAGATCTGAAAACGGTCGCCCACAAGTCCGACAATCGATGCTCGAAAAATGCTCCAAAAGAGGAAAAAATTCAAAGACTCGAGGAGATTGGTAAAAAACAATGGTAAAAATGAATTTCTAACCTAGTTTGATATTTGATATGGTAAATTAGGTCATTTATCCTTATTATAAAGTCTATTTTTTTTTATTATTATTATGTTTTCGATAAATTACTAATCTCTTGTGCCTAGAACAGCTTGATTTTATAGGAAGCTGAGCGGTGTTCTTTTGATGACCTTGTAATAACCAATGAGCTTAGTATTTGTTCTTTCTCACGCTCACAAACACATGAGAATATAACCGAGTATACTTTTATCACTTTTTCAGAATCGTAAAGGTTATATGAAAAAGGAACCCCATGGAGTCTCCTTTAAAATCTTTTCAGAATCTCTGAACATGAAAAGATTGTCTAGTGATCTTGCTTCCTTTCACACTTATTAAAAGGTTCGAAAGGGAATCTTCAGAGTAATAGTTTATCTCTTTTTCGGACCTCGAAGACTAAAATTATGAAAAAGGACAACCCTCGAGTCGCCTTTAAGTTCTTTTTGGACTCTCTAAACATGAAAAACCACCGAGTTTTCCTCCTCTGGACTCGCTAAACTACACATTGAAGGGACCATCTAGGAACAAACCCTTACTTCTACCAGTTCTTTAAACAAAGGAAGAGGAAATTACTGAGGGTGAATTATATCGAGCATGTGTTATCCTCCTAGAGATCGTTAAATTAAAAAGAGGTACTCATCTATCTAGATGGGGGAAAAAATTGAAGGAAGTGGGTCAAGTTTCTTGAGAACTTTTGTAAAAAAATCTTGCAGTATCCCTTGAACACGACACTTATTTTTAGCCTTCACACTGAACACTTGGATAATCCACTAAATATCCACACTGAACCAATCCTATGAGTCTTTCCACTCCTTTGATCCATCCAAAGGATGCCTCAACACCCGCTACATTATGTTTTGGTCTACTCTGCATTTATGCTGCCAAGTCTCATGTCGTGCCTCAGTGTTCAAGGGAAGTATTCGCCTTGAGATTCAACTATCTACAAAATTAACAGTTTCCATACCAATGTCAGTCTTTCATTCACTCGCTATATCTCATCACTTTTCCGTGTCACTTTCATATTGATGATGGGGGATACATCAAGTCCCTCCTTCAAGAATTCTTTTCCTGTCGACTTCAACACATCATCCGGGAATTAGACATAGAAACCAGTTAGTACCTTGGGACCTTCATGCCTCAGTGGCAGGCCTCCTCACTTTTGATAGTAGGTTTACATCATTGACCTCTAATTGGATGATTCCTCGAATGTTTGACCTCAACTCATTTATTCACATTCACTAGATTGTACTAGGGTACCTTGGGAGTCATTGACATATTTGGTGATTTCCCTTGCACTTGTTAATGGTTTAGCTCAATGGCTGGTAATCAAGTGGTTTCTACCATGTTTGACATCAATAAATCTATTCACATAGCTAGATTCGTACCACATCATGATCACGATGAAGACCCTAGGTTGAGAATTCATTATGATACTTGTTTTTCCCTGGCTGCGAAGGAAGTCACTTGAGTATGCTAATACTTATGCTATCACATAGATGCACATTGTATTGGTATGTGGCTATGTTCTATCATCTCATATCTCCACTATGTATTCTAGGTGGCCACAATCATTTCATGTCATAGAAGTATGGATCCACATTGTATCTCTTGTGGCCATACCCTCAGTTAATATCATCATGGATCCGCAGTGTATTTATTGGAAGCCATACTTTGATTCATTTATATCCCGAGCATAGGTATGCCTCCCTGGAGAATGGAACACATATTAAAATTTGTTTGATGGTTGTCTACAACTTTTACTAGGTTCCCTGACTCCATACCCTTGCTTCGAAGAATCTACAAAGTGTTTCAGCCATCATCTTTCATTTTATAACTTCACACTTTGGGGGGCAATTTGTTACACGTAAAATTTCCTCACTTCAATAATGTCACATTCTCATTGTCGTAAGTGTCGCACATTTGTCGCAAGTGTCGTAAGTTTCACATTTTCTTCGTGTAAGTGTTGCATCACGAACGAAACCATCAGAATACTTGATATGACCCCTAAAACATGTTATAAGAATAAGACCATCATTTGGCAATCAGAACAAAGTGTTTTTTTATGAGAATTGGTCATCTTGGAAACTTTTTGAAGATTAGTGCTCCCTTGCTCATATGTAGGGAGCGTTATCACTCTTTGTCTATCTAGTAGGTAGCATTGTAGCACTTTGTTTCCCGTTGTAAAGGAGCACTGAATTGGTTGAGAAAATCTTGGGAAGAAATCCCCTTTTTCTCTAAGGACAACTATGGATGATTCGAGTTGGTTTGGATTGAATCTAACCCTTGGGTTGCATCCAAGGGAGATATCACAATTGATGGAGTCATATCCTCAACTAATCCAAAATATAAACAAGGTGTTTGAGCCTCCAAAAGCCTATCAATGGAGGCATTCTCATGGTGAACAAGGAGGAAAATAATCATCAAAATCATTGTCATTCTAATCATGGATGTTTCAAGCAAGGGGTTGGACGAGGAGGACTTGGAGAAGCCACTCCAACACCATCCATGATTGTAAGTATCTCTTTAAAGTTCTCATCAATATACTTGGCTTATTTCCTTAAAGATTTTGTATTATTGCATGTGCTTGTCTATTGTTATTTTGATCTTTGTACATGGATTTGTTTAATGTAATCTTGTAGAGTAGGAATTCTTTGTTTCTATTCGTTATCCATCGCATTGCAGGTTTCAATTTGTTCTAAGGAGTTTGGAGATCGAACTAGGATTAGAAGTAGCGAGGACAAAATTTGAAACAAGGTGAATCACACTTGTTATCCCTCTCTCTCTTTCTGATTAGTTAAAAGGATTTGTAGTGTTGAGGATGAATCCTCTTCATATTCATCTTAAAACTCATCTACTCACTATTTTCTTAAATCCCAGAAGAAACCTTCTTCCCCGGGATGTTTGGGAAAGGAAGTGATAACGACCCTGGATAGAGGTGGTCGAGAGAGGAAATCACTGATTTCAAAAGCACAAACCAAATACAAGAGTGACATTTTGGAGAGGAAACAACAATGGATCGAACATACACTTAGAGAAGTGCATACCTAGGGAAAGGGTTTTGGATGAATTGCATGTCTTTCAACTGCAGGGTTCTGGTTGGTCCCCTTAAAATACCAACGTTAAAAAGGGTGATTAAATTCAAACACCATGATGTTTTGATGTTACAAGAGACTTTGGGGGAAGGGGAGGAGGTAAAAACTAGACTGAAATATCAACTTCCTGGATGGCAGTTTGAAACTTTATATGCCATGGGAAGATCTGGGGGCTTGGCACTAGGATGGAACACATAGACTATCCAAGTCTCAAATTCTTGGGGTATGGAATCTGGGCTAGGTATAACTATTTCAATACTGGATATAGGGGAAGATATCCACATTCTTAACATCTATGGTACTTATCAGAATAAAATCCATTTCTGGAACACTCTTTTCAACAAGTCTTTTTTGAAATACCAATTGGTTATATTAGGGGGAGATTTAAATTTTTCCTTGGGAATTTATGAATTTTTGGGTTTGCATGAAAGAGTTGATCCTTTGGCAGGATACTTGATATCGAACCCACCTTTCTCAGACCAACTTGGAGAAACAACAGGGTGGGGGAGGATGGAGTAGAAAAAAGGCTAGATCATTTTTTGATAGTTGAATCTTTTCTAGAAAAGAAATTGATAATGAAATAGTGTATTGGCAGTGGGGGGATCTCTAACCATTACCCAATCTTCTTTGAGATTAGACAGGGTCTAAAAAATACAGCTGGTCCTTTTAAATTTAACAAGACTTGGCTAGAGGATGTATATTTCATTAATCTTGTTAAAGATAATTGGATACCCTTTCACCTAGATAGCCATTAGTCAACAACCTTTCACTTTGTTGAAAACTTAAAAAGGATCAAAGAGAAAGTAAAGTCGTGGGATTTAAAAAAAAAAACAAATTAAAGACTAGGAACTAAAATAAATTGAGTCTAAGCTACAAAGGATCTCTGAAGAAGAAGGGGGGGATATGCTACTCCTAAGTCCAAGATCTCACTACTTCGATTAAAATGTAGGAGAAATAAGTTACTCAAGGAAAATGAAGAATCGTGGAGACTGAAAAACAGAGCTACTTGGTTAGCAAGTGCAGATGAGAATAAAAATTTCTTCCAAGGATATGCTAAAGGAAGGAGGTGTGCCAATACCATTTGGCATCTGAGAGATCAGTAAGAAAATATGGAGAACCCTTTTGAGGGAATGCAAATATGGGGGGGGAATCACTTTCAAGAGCTCTTTAAAGCAAAGAATCAAGCAACAATAGAAGAAGTGGTTTGAATGGACCAACTCTTTCCAATATTTTTTTACGAAGAGGATAATAGATTTTTGATGGAAGAAGAATTAAAATATGTCCTTCATAGCTTTCAAAAAGAAAAAATCTCAAGTCCATATGGATGGGCTATTGAATTATTTATGGGTTTGTATGAGCTCCTGGGACAGGATTTTCTAAAGTTGGTAGAGGACACTAGAGTCATAGGACGAATCCCTCAAATCTCAAACTCTACCTTCATATCTTTAATTCCAAAAACTGACAATCTGGTGTCCTCAGATGATTTTCATCTAATTTCCATTTATAACTATGTCTATAAAATTGTATCAAAAGTTATAACAAGAAGGGTGAAACAAATACTCTCAGAAAGAATTTCGAGTGAGCAGTTAGGTTTGTTGGAAGGAAAACAAATTCATGAAGAAATAGGGGTAGCACAAGAAGGAATTCACAGTATGATATCTAGAAAATGGAAGGGTGTAGTGATAAAAATCGATCTCCCCAAAGTCTATGACCGAGTAAGTTGGATTTTTATTTTTTTATTGCTAACACACTTGGGATTTGCAGTTCCCTTCATCAAGTTGGTCATGAAATGTCTCACAACAATTTTCTTTACAATGCTTATTAATGGCTCTGGCTCTGCCTCACAGTTTTTTCCTTCAGAAAGAGGCTTAAGGTAGGTCTTCCCTCTCTTTCCATGGTTTTTTCTCTTAGTCGTTGAAGGACTTAACAGAGAAATTTTGGAAGCAAAAAGGTTAGGATCCTTCTCCGGAATCAAAGTTACTCAAACTATGCAACTTACACATCTACTCTTTATAGATGATGTGCTAATTTTCAGTATGGGCTCTAGACGGGATGCATAAACTTTAAAAATTATTCTAAGTCTTTTCTCCAAAGAAACATGCATGCAAATTAATGAAGGAAAATTGTCCCTCACAACAAATTTACTTATTGAAGAAGAGTGACTTGCATTTAGGAATTTATTTCCTTTTGAGGAAAAGAAGCTTGATGATGGATTGAAATATCTGGGGTTCTCTTTAAAACCAAATGACTACAGAATGGAAGACTAGAAGTGGTTTATGAAGAAATTGGATAAAATATTAAATACTTGGAGAAATAGGTGGATTTCATGTGCAGGTAGACTTGTTCTGGTCGAGACGGTACTGGAAGAAATTCTAGTTTACTGGATGTCACTCTCATGGATACAAAAAGGAATTTTGGAAGAAACAAGAAAACTCACCTTCATATTTATTTGGAGTGGCAAGAAAGAATCACATGTGACTCCTTAGGTTCGATGGGAAAGGATCGTTGTTCCCAAGGATCTTGGAGGATGGGGTTTGAAAAATATTTTTCTCTTTTCTAAATCATTGGTGGTGAAAGGAGGTTGGATACTTTTAAACCCTTCTAGTATTTGGACTAGGGTAGTGGTGCAAAAATATATAGACCGAGTTTCTTTGGAGACTTGGATCAGGAATCCACAAAAATATTTGAAAGTTGCTTCGATGATTTGGAAAGAGGTTATCAACTCTTTCTCAATCATTGGGGATGGTATTGCTTGGAAGATAGGGAATGGACATCGGTTTAGAATAGGCATTTATCCTTGGCCAGGATGTGAGGGACATCACATTATCTTTGAACAACTTATCAATCATCTTATAACTTGTGGGTTTGATACTTTAAATAAACTTGGAGAGCCAAGACTAACTACCATTTGGTCTCAAGGATGGAAGATGGAAATTTCGTTGGGTTTAGAAGAGGCAGAAGTTACAGAGTTGGAAAGGTATATAAAAAATTCAAAAAGATTACAGATCAGGCTTAGGGATTTTTAGGATGAACTCATTTGGGACACAACTCCTTTAAGGATATACACACCCAAGGCTAGTTATTTTAAATTAAATTTACACTTGTATCAATGAGAGCCAGTCTGGTGGTGGAAAAATCTTTGGAAACTGAATTATCCAGCCAAAACAAGATTATTCATGTGGAGTGTCTTATCAGACAAGGTGTCGACCTGGGAAATACTACATAAGATAAATAATCATGGACCGGGATGGTGCTCTCTCTGTAAATCTAAAGGAGAATCAATAATTCATATTTTTCTAGAGTGTCGATTCATCAAGTAAGTATGGAGTGAAGTGTCAAGACTCTTGGATCTCCTTTGCAGCTATATTGGTCCTTCTTTGGAAAAAGCGTGGCAAGACGGGTGGTCGAATAAAACTTACAGGGGTTTCAGAGCCTTACCACTATTGGTAATTTGGGGTGTTTGCCTAAACTCCCTCAATTTTAAAGGAGTGTCATCGATTCCAGATATTACATCAGCCAAGAGTATTGCCATAGTTTCATCTCTTTCCACTTATGTTGAAAGAGTCAAGACAAGAAAGTTTTGGGAGGAAGTTATTGACAAAACAGAACCCTGGGGTTTTTTTATGGAGTATCACAAAACAATATTTGTGGGGGAGGAGGGATTCTCCTTTTTTCATATCCTCACTACTTTTCCTTGACCTTTGGCTTAGGGACAGGAACAAACAATTATGCAGAAATGACGAGCCTTAAATTCCTCATTTATTTCGCCATAGAAAAGGAATTTCACTCTTTAAATGTTTTTGGAGATTCCATGAGTGTCATTAACTGGATTAGAGGCACTCAAAGATGTATAAACACTAGAATTTATATTATATTGGAAGGCATCATATTCTTATAGACCTCTTTTGATTCTCTTACTTGCCAACATGTCTACAGGGAAAGGAATAAGGAAGCAAACATGAGGTTGAAAGAGGGGGTTCATTTGTCTTTGGTCCAATAGAAAGTAATAGAAGTACTTAATGAACATGTGCAGGAATATCTACATCAATATTTTTTGGAATGACTACAACAGACATAATATACACAACTCTATATAAGAAGTTTTTTGTTTTAAGCCACATAATATGTAAAGTTCATATGGAATCTATAGTGCTACAATCCCTTATCAGGGATTTTTTGAGCTACATTAGTAGCAATTAGTATAAAAACATAAAAGTGGACCAGGAATACACTTTGAAAGTGTATATGCAAAATGCAATTTTGTTTTGATCGGATGAAATAAAATTATGCATTTTTCCTTGGAAAAAAAAATATAAAAAAAATTAATTTTAATTTACGATATATTAATAAATATAAACATTATGAAATAAGTATATCTTCTTTTCAAATCCTACTAGCGCGATTTTATTTTGAGGGTTTCATTCTGTAAGGAGGCCAATGTTTGAAACTCATGGTAGTCAGAAGGAGACACCCAAAAAAATACAACCATGTTAAGCGTTGGTGTGGCCCAGGCCGAGTGCAATCCTTGGGTGATTTTGATGGCTTAGATGCCCCAAAGTCATAGTTTATTAAACCACAGGCTAGTCCTACAGATAACAAACATGCTAGAAAACAAAAAAATAAAAATAAGTATATCTTCTTGAATAAACGTTATATAAAAGGAACATCGAAATTACATAAGTGACACAATTTTACTTATATAATGGCACTAGAACTATAGAAACACAAGAGTGAACCACTCACTTGATCGCTAAAGTATGAATTCCTGGAAATTATATACCTTTTATATTGAATGGAAAATTTAACAGTTACTGATAATTCTACAGTTTTGAATTTTATTGTTACATTAATATTTACCAAATTAAAAAAAAAAGTAGTGCGCTATAATAAAATAAACATAATTTGGATTTGAACTTGACACCATTTTAAAATACTTACACCATTTTAACACTTTGAAAGAAGGTTTAAACCTCATTCTAGTACAAATCCACTTTGACACACTGAAACAAAGGTTTGAACCACATTATAATACAAATCCACTTTGTCACAACTCAAATCCACTTTGACACATGGAAGGAAAGAGATGAACTTCATTCTAATACAAATCCAAACATTACACATAGATTTTTCTCCTAGAAACCCAAACCGGGAAAGCCAACATATTCTATATTCATTCATTGTCATACATTGTTTACAATACAATATACATATAGGAGCCARCGACATCCAAAACCCTAACCCAATGACTTGGATTAGTCAACAACCCTAATTCCTTAACCGGAAATAGAAAACCATMGGAAAACAAACCATGTGCCGAAAAAACACCTAAATATGTGACACGTTTTTCAAGGCATAAAATGTTTTCTCGGGGGTGCTTCCCCGAACCCTCGCATGGGGGGCATTCGCCCCCTTGCGCACCCGATGCATATGATCAGACACTACTGCTCATGAAAATAATATAACACATACCCAACACCCCCTTAATGGTAACTATTTCCAAACCACCCTCTAAGGGATGTATTGATGCTACTTGGATGAGCTCTCTTTCTCATATCTACTTCATTTAGACTTGTTCTTCCAGTTATTCCATCAAATATCAGATCATCTAGCCTTAAATCATCCATGAGTTCTTGAAGATGACTCTACCATGGTATAGTAGCTCCTATGCTTTAATATGTGCACTCTTAGATGGTACTTCATGCTTCATATTTATTTCAATTGATGTGCTATGATTTCATGTGTGGGCTTCTTGCTTGAAACAATGTGATGGTTTTTATCCTTTTCATGAAAGAAAATAACATTGGTTTCATCTAATAACACTTCTTAACAATAATAATTTTATTATTTTGTCTGTTTATACCATGGGGGGGACACAATTTTCCTAGATAAGTGTTGTCTTGACTTAGGCTAAATCATACTACTAGTAATCTAGTTGAGTAGGGTACCACATATCCTAACCATACTAAACATTTTTTATGTTTTCTTTTTCACTCCATCTCGTTCATAAAACAATATATTATCCCCACTCATGTTTGACTTATCACATGTCGTCCAACAAGGTCTAGTCGAGAACAATGTAAGATAAAGTTAAATAAAGCCAAAAAATGGCTAGAGGTGAAAAAAAAATGAAATAATGAAAAAATAATGAAGCTAGAGCCATGCCACCTCATTAAAAGAGGATGACCCCTAAATTCGTATTCTAAAAATGCATATCTAAATAAAAAGGACAAATAAATTAATGAAAAATACAAAAAGGGAAATAAATAAAGTGTCGAGGTGGTAACTCTAAGCCAATTAGCTCCATCTCAAAGGTTTACATGAACAAATAATGAAGATTCTTATCTCGAGAAGCTATCTGGAACAGTTGAAAGACCTCATACATCATTAGATATGAATTTAAGGGTCTAAAAATGAAATTCCTCTTCTCTTTCCATCAACAATTCATCATTTTTACCTATCTTTGACCAAGGTTACCTATGAAATAATTTTTCTTCGAGGAATTGATGCATGTAATAAGGGTAAAATTGTCCCACCATGGTAAACTTAGGAAATTTATAAAATTAACCTATTGTAAGTTGTTTTTAGAAGATATTACTTAATGTGCATTGCCTAGTGACTTGTTTTAAGACTTGATTCATCATTATAGGTGAGTGCCCCATATTGGAATC
Organism: Picea sitchensis; assembly: GCA_010110895.2. Lineage (NCBI taxonomy): Eukaryota > Viridiplantae > Streptophyta > Pinopsida > Pinales > Pinaceae > Picea > Picea sitchensis. Next base: position 53,136 of record SNQJ01S0066734.1, on the reverse strand, counting down.
TATGCACTTTCCTTGAAATCCATGATGTTTCCTTGGGATCCATGTACCTACATTAGGATCCATGAATTTCCTTGGGATCCATGACACTTTTTCTCAAGATATGTGTCATTGCATTGGACTATGTGAGAACACATTAGGCAATGACATGGATGACACATGGACCATTCCTAGAGAGCACACTTGCTTCATTGAAGGAATATTCTCACATGTGTGGGTGGTTAGAGGTGGTTATTTGGTGATTTTAGAACATGTTTTGAGGGTGGATAGCTTTAGGGGAAGTTATCTTTTCATGAAGTTCCTAGAATTCCGCCAAATCAACACCATTCAATGTAAAATGGCTATGTGATTTATGAAATGAGGTTATAATAGAAAATCAGGCAAAACATGACCTAGTTACAATGCTGTTAAAATTTATCACACAAAAATTATCGCCATGTTTTGGAGCTACACGTGTCAACACATGGAGGGCACATTCTCTCTCTCTCTCTCTCTCTCTCTCTCTCTCTCTCTCAACCATAGGTGTGGGTGGTTAGAGCATATTGTGTGGCGCACCTCTTCTCTTTGACTACTTCACTAATGTGTTTGAGTTGGTTGAGGTGGTTATTTCATGATATACTATTTTACTATCTCAAAATGGTTTTAGACCATGGTATTAAGAGTGCCTCTTGTTTTAGCTCATGGTTTTTCTTCAGCACATTGTATTGACACATGGTATTGTATTAGCACATGGTTTGTTTCTCATGGTTTTTTTAGGTACCTTATCTATATAATGAGGGCTCATCTCTCATTTTTCATGGTCGGAAATCAATTAGAAGACTATTTTTGCTCAATATTGGTTTCTTTTCTTCTCTATATCCTTGAGTATGTTTTTCTAGGATAATTGTAGAAGGGTTTTCCATGCAAAAGACACCGAAGAAATAGTTATTACAATACAAGTAATGCAAGTAAGGTATGGCATAAGTCTAATTTATTTATTTGTGAAAATTTTAAGCTAGAACTTAGTGTTGAAGTTGAATATCTTATGGTTTTAACTTCTTAAACTAGATTTATGCTTTAATTATTTAAGTTTCCAATACTTAGGTTTAATCTGTTATTAGTTTAGCCTCATTATGAATCTTCTATATTCTAGGTTTCCTTAGGCTTTATTCTTACCAAGCATTCTCCAGGAGATGTATGGGAACTTCTGTTAGAAAAATAGGACCGTGGAGCAATAAAATAAAACAAATGTAGAAACAAAACACAGAAGACACACAATACAAGAGAGACACAGATTTACGTGGTTCACCCAGTGTGGGCTACGTCCACTAGAGAAATTGTCAGGTCCTTTCTTTATTATTATCCAGCAAATGAAGGGATACAACCTACAGCAAAACCCGTTGTAACTTCCTCTTCTTTCTCTCACATTCTCCTCTCTCAGAATACAATACTTGCCACACTCCATAGCTGCGATACATTTCCCTCATAAAATAGGGTTGCCTTCTAGGGAAAAAAACACTAACATAATCTCTACCGTTAGATCTGCGACCTTATAATGAACGGTCCAGATTTACAATGAAATTACAA
>SNQJ01S0066733.1:85002-97237 GCA_010110895.2 Picea sitchensis | reverse complement strand
TATAGCCTGATCTCCCTACCCCTATCATGACCCTCGACATGCATTCCTTCCAGAGTAGTTTTTCCATCTAACTAATCTCTCTTGGAAGCCATGATTGAGGTTTGTCCCTTGACATGTATTCCTTCCTGAGAATTGTCCTCTTGGAATCCTTGATCAAGTAGAGGTCTTTGAGCATATTTTATTTTCTGATTTCAAGCTCATTAAAAAATTAAACCTATCTTTGAAAAAAAATTATTTGTTGATTTAAATCTCATTAAAAAATGAAACCAGGTTCGAGAAGAGTTCCCTTTTCTGTTTCAAGCTCGTTAAAAAATGAAACAGAGGGCCTCGAGCATAGTTTCTAGTTTCAAGCTTCTGTAAAAATGAAACCTAACTTAGAATTACTTGATCCTTTGGTATTACTTGGTCATGAGAAAAGTTATTTTCATGTGTCAAGCTCGTTAAAAAATGAAACAATGCCCTCTTCCATTGAGTTGAGTATTTCACTAGATCTCGTAAATTAACCTTCCTTTCATCCACCTTTTTCTGTTGACCCTTTTTCATACCTCGATAACAACTTCAACATCGGTGGATGAAACTAATATTGGGGGGGAGAATCTCTAGTCTCTAGAAATCATGCTAGAGAAAAGCCACTAGCTTCCATCACGCAGTTGGGGGAAAGGTACCAACTATCCATGGGTCCCATTCAAAACCTTTGGGAATTACATTGGGAACTCTTTGGAGTCTCCTTTAAGCTATTTTCAGAATCCCTAAAAATGAAAATATTGTCGAGTGATATTACTTCCTTTCACACTCTTTAAAAGGTTTTAAAGTGCATCTTTCGAGTGGTAGTTTACCTATTTTTCAGACTCGTAAGACTAATTATGAAAAAAGACTACTCTAATAAAGAATGATTAGAATAGTTCTCCCATGTATTGTTTTACACTTTTTTCAGGCTTGAGAGACTAAATTTATGAAAAAGTAATCCATGGAGTCATCTTTAATTTCTTTTCAGACTCTCTAAACATGAAAAACCACCAAGTTTACATTCTTTGTGATCGTAAAACTATGCATCGAAGGACCTATGCGATTCCAAACTCTAGGACCCATCTAGGACCGAACCCCTCCTTCCGCAGGTTCATTAAACACATGTTGAGGGACTCATATGAAGGATGAGCTATACCGATCATTTTTTATCCTCCTCAAGCTCATTAAAAAAGAAAGAGGTATTCATCTATCTGGATGGGGGGGGGGAAATGAAGGAAGTGGGTCAAGCTATTTAAAATCATTTATGAAAGCATTTTTCTCCCTTTAGCATGGTACGTGTTTGCGTCTCCTCTTACAGTTGGGTAATATTCTTGTCTCTAGGTCATACCAATTCCTTGTTTTGTCATACTTTTTTATCCAGTCAAAAAATTATCTTGTTGTCATCACATTACATTCTTGGTACTCATTGAGTCAATGTTGCCAAGTCAGTTGTCATGCTTTATAATGTTCAAGGGAAGTTTCACTTCAAACCATCGACCTGCAGTACTACTAGTTTCCATTTCCTGTGTCATTCCATATTCATTCGATTCACTATATTACATCACTTTTCTTTGTCATTTTTGTGTTGATGATGGGGATACATCAAGGCCATCCTTCGACGGGTCTGTTCCTATTAACTTCAACACAACATCTAAGAATTAGAATCATAAACTAATTAGTACCTTGGGGTGGAGATAATTTGAGCATGCGAAATATTTCAGTAAAATCATCGTGCTAGAAATCTTACCAATCTATATATTTTCACATAAATTCACTTTGTATTGGTTCATGGCTATGTTCTTCTCATCTTGTATCTCTATTATGTATTTTTTGTGGATATTGTCAGTTCATGTCGTGGAGATATGGATCCACATAGTATCTCTAGTGGCCATATCCTTTGTCATTATTCTCATGGATCCATAGTGTATTGGTCGAAAACCATGCTTTGAGTCATCTCGTATTTTAAGCATATCTATTCCTGCCTCGAAAATGAAACATATATTAATATTGTTTAATGATTTTTTGCAGCTTCTACCAAGTTCTCCCACTCCAACACCCTTGCATTGAATAATTTGTAAAGTATTTCATCCCTTGGTTTTTCTTCTAACCTCACACTTTAGGGGGCATCTGTTACACATCAAAATTCCACATTTGTGTTTCGCACCCTAAGTGTCGCAAGTGTCGCAAAGTGACATATGCACCTTCGTAAGTGTTGCATGCATTGTTGCAAGTGTTGTATGCACCTTACCAAGTGTTTCATCCACTTTGTGAGGTGTCGCCAGCTCTTTACACCATTAAAATAGTTGTTCATGACCCCTAATTCATATGGGAGGAGGAAACCCATGATTTTTAGGTTAAAACACACTTTTTCCTTAGAAAATTTGACCCAATTTTGATCATTTATGAAGGGTGGTGCCCCCCTGTCCATGTGTATGGAGCACCGTTTCTCCTATTCCCTTGTATATGGAGAACCATTTTTGGTGAATGGTTCCCTATCTCTCCCTGGGGGGGAGTTTCATTCTTGTTGAGATAAAGGGGGGATCACCTCCACCTTAATATGCGGGCCAACTCTTTGAGATAGAATTGGTTATGTTCGACCCTTATGCTTGGGATTCACTTTAGGATGTGATCCAATCCATAAGGATCCATATCCTCAACCATATCCCTCAATTTCTCATGGTATTTGTGCCTCTCAAGCCTATATATTGAGGTATTTCCAAGGTGAAATGGGGAAGGATTGGAGAATATAAAACCTTTGATCTTGGAGGAACATTTGAAGTATCAAACCTTTGATCTCAGAGGAAGATTTTAGGTATCAAGCCTCTCATCTTGGTAGATTCATGTGAGGCATGGACAAGGATATCTTGGAGAAGTTTTGCATCATCATCCATGCTTTGTAAGTATTCTCTTTGGGTTCTCATTGGAATATACTTGGCCTATTTCCTTCAAGCTTGTGTATTCTTGCATGTGATTTTCTACTGTTCTTTTAATGTTCATATATGATTTTTTTTTATCTAATCAACTATATTAGGACGTAGTGGTTTATCTTTGCTACCTATTGTAGGTATCAAGTTTCTCAATGGAGTTTGGATATCAAGCTCAGATTGGAAGCAGTGAGGACAAACTTCGAAACAAGGTGCATCACACCCTTTCTCCCTCTCTCTTTATGATTGGTTAAATTGAATTCAAAGGGATGTTAGTGTCCAATTGTAGTGTTTCTGTCTTGGTATAAGGGTTTGGAATCCAAGGGAGATTTCACCTATCCACAGGGGAAATATTTTGTAACACCTAGTCATCACCCGATTAACGCCCAGTCATCACAAAGTCATTTCCCATGTGTCATAGTGTCATTGGATACCATAGGTTTCTACATTTCATCATGTGATTGGTCACCACATATCATAGTGTTACAGGATTTAATTTATGCCACATGTCATAGTGTCATAGGATGTCATGTATTCCACATGTCATAAGATGATTGATCGCCATGTTTCATACTTGGATAGGGTTCCAATGAAAGGGAAAACAATAAGTATGGGAGTGGGATATGGAAGAGAGGAGAAGTGAGTTGGGAGGAGAGATAATCATATGTAGAGGAGTGATATCATAGGTAGGTGAGGTCATGGGAATGCAGTGATAAGGAGGGTGCATCTGAACCTGCATGGGAGGGAGGAGCATATACTCATGGGGATAAAAAAATAGTTTAAGTATAGGAGATTGATCGAGTTCGGAAGTGATTATAGAGTTAAGAGAGAGTGAGGGAGAGTGAAGAGAGGTGAGGAGGTGTGAAAAATTTTCTAAGTGCGGAAGATTGGTAGAGAGTGTAAGAAAAATATGAAGATAAAACTAAGTATGCAAGAGTGGTAGGGGAGAGCAACAATGTAGAGGGGAAATGTGGAAATAAAACTAAGTATGGAAGGGGAGAGTAGTGTAGTTCCAAGAAAAATGTTAAGGTTCTAATAAATTTAACATGGTTTGATAATTCCAAGAACATAAGTGTGGTTACAAGAAACATTATCTTTGTTGGACATCAAAGAAGTTCTCTTTGGGTGCTTAGACAAAATCTTGTATATCTTGAGCATACAAACTCGAATTTTTAATCCATAAAATGCATGAAGAAGATGAGACTGAGGGATATACCATGAACTATTGATATTTTAGAATTTATTTCTCATGACATCATTTTTATTTTATTTTCCTAAGAGCGAGAAATCTAGGTGACCAAATTCGATCAACAACTACAAAGAAGCACTAGTTGGTGGACAATCTCAAGAAATGTGAGTTTCCTCAATAGTCTTTGGTTTATTTGGGGTATATGATCAATGGAAGGGAGCTCATTAAATATCACATGAATATGGAGGCCATCATGAAATGATCATTTCCTACAAATGTCACTAAAGTTGGAGTTTTCTTGGGGTAACAAAATATTTGCAGAAGTTCATATCTTCATTTTCAATAATAGCTACAAAAATCCACACCATAAAAGACATTGGTAAGAGTTTCCAGTGGGGGGGAGTCAACATAATTCCTTTGATTAGATGAAAAGAAATATCAATCAAGCACAATTTCTCCCACTACCAAACTTGCAGAAGCCCTTTGAAGTGGAGACAAATGCAATTGGGTATTCCATGGGAGCAGTATTTGCGTACGAACGAAGGTCAATATTATATAATTCTTAAATATTTCATGGGGCATTTCTCAACTACCCTACCTTGGTACAAGATATAAAAAATTGGAAGCATTATCTTATGGGAAAGGAGACCATCATCCACACTAATCACCAACCACTATAATATTTGTAGGAACATAGTAAGATACAACAAACCATGCATTAAAAGTGGATGGGATTTTTACAACAATTTCATTTGGTCATAAAGTATAAGAAGAGTAGAATAAATAAGTTGGGATACATTCCTTCATGACCACCCAGATCCAATATTACAACTTTGGGAACTATGATGCACATGGATCCCTTTACCCATGATGCATATAGAGAGGCATACAAAGAAGATGAGGACTTCAAGGAGGTGCTTCAGTAGTTGCAGAGATAAATTCATATAGAAGAAGGTGACAACACAAATCAATATCATTTATGGAATGGTCTACTCTACAAGCTCGACAATATTTGTGTTCCTAAAGGTGAATGATTTCATCTTATCAAGGAGGCTCGCACCTCCAATGTTGCATGACATTTTGATGTTGGGAAGAAAATTTCCAACTTATAGAGGTATGTGTACTGACCTATAATGAAATAAGATGTAGCACAATATATTAGAGGATGTATAATTTGTTGTATCAACAATCCTTGTAATAGGAAGAAATATCTATAACATCCCTTACCTGTACCCACTCAACCTTGGGAAAGTATTTCTATGTATTTTGTGGGAGGTTTACCAACAACTATAATGAGACATGACTATATATTTGAGGTAGTTGACTGGTTCATAAAAATATGCATTCTCATGACTTGTAAAAAGACCATCAACACACAAGAAGAAACAAACAAGTTCTTTGAAAAGGTCTGGGTTCACTTTGGGATACCAAGGAGCATTATATCATACAAGGATACCATATTTATTATTGAATTTAGGACTACATTGTGAGAGAATATGGACACTAAGTTGAAGAGGTCTAGAACATTCCATCCACACACAAATGGGCAAACAAAAGTAATCAATAGGACTTCGGTACAACTTTTGAGGGGTTACAATCAAAATCATATGAAGGCTTGGGATGAAAATATGATCTATATAAAACACTCTTATAATAGAGAATCCCACACTTATATTGATAAGTCACCTTTTGAAGCTTGCTTTGGGTATTTTATACCTTACTTTATATATGGAAAACAAGGAGGAGTGAGGGAGGACCTCACAGGAGATTCATTAAAAGAAGAAAAAAATGTTGAGAAGACCAGGAAGATCCATTTACGAGTGCAATAGGCACCAAATAAGTCACAACAAAAGTATAAGGATAGAGATGACCAACACATTACAGAAAGAACATTTATAGTGGGAGACAAAATATGGTTACAACTTAATAAGGAAAAGTTATAGGATCTTTGTAAAAATATCAAGGATTTGTGGTATGGTCCTTTTGAGGTACTGGAAAATGTGGGAGTTAATTCCTACAAAGTCATTATACCCCCATACATGCACATTTACTCAGTAGTGAATCTGTAGAATCTCAAACTCTATGATCCTTCCATGTTGGATCAGGAGGAGGAGCAATTACTACCTTCCATAGAGGGATTATCACCATATTCTTAGGGAGAGTTAATAGAGGATACATTTTTGTAGAAGTGGTCCATAACTACAAGACATGGGCAACATGAACTTTGGTAGATTGGGTTGAAAGGACAACTTCTAGGAAAAGAAAAGTGGTAGAGGAAAAATTTCCTCACCTCATTCAGTAAATATTTTGGGGATCAAAATCCTCCCTAAATTGGGAGGTATGATCCATATTGGATCATTATATTATTTTTCATCTATCTCGATACTTTGAGAGTGGAAACAATTGGATGAATCAACTTGTACGGTCATTTTAGTGGTAGGTCCCAATTTGGAACCTTCTAGAGCCATTTTGAAAAATTAAACGATGGTTCTTGGGGTTTTGGTGTTCTAAAATTACACACACACCCTTGATAGCTTTCTGCAATCCAATACCTTTCCAATGGTCTAGATCGCGTGTCAATCAAAGTTCATATGAAAAAGTTGTGCCTCCCACAAGTTGACATATCATGTTGACCACCATGGTATGAGAGGATTCCACATCATCCCCCATTAATCATGCATATGGGGATAGCCACATGAGGAATTTCAAAAATATTATAGAAGGTTCAAAACCCTATAACAATTGAGAGTTGATGAAGTCAAAAAATTACCCCTAGTAGATGGTTATCGAGCAATGCTAAATACCATGCCACTAGGAGGAAAAGGGGTTCCATTCTATGTTATTGTATTTCGTTCCATAGTAGAGAAAAACAAATGGGAGTGGAAAATTAGAGATAAAAACAGAGGGGGTTATTGTTCTATATTAGCCTAATAGGCCACATGTCTCAGGTAAATCCATCGAGCGTGCCTTCTCCTTTGTATTTGCATTGTTTCCACACCAAAGAAAAGAGAGCAGGTCATCCTCACCTTCTAGCTGGGTTTTCATCTATAATAATTTCCTAGAGAAAATCTTTGTGTTATCTTGTGGATGGTGTGTGATTGTACTTTATTGTTCTCTATTTTCCGTATTTTATCTATTCCACACATAAGTAGAAAATCAATAACTAAATCCTCTGGAACCTACAAGAATTTAACCTTCATAGTGTATATTTCAGTTTTATTGATCAGATTTGTTACGATGAACTATTCCAGTGGAATATTCATGATAGTTTACAGATCAGTGATTGAGCAATTCATTGCCTCCTTTGGTTGATCAAAAACAATTTCTCTATATTATCCTTATCTCCTTAGTAAGAATCCTTGATACCTAGCAAGAAAGGAAATTTTTTATTTTGATTCTTCTCTTCACAAAGTCCATAGATTTCCATGGTATTGATTGAGCATTCATTTATATCATGTTTTTTTTTGTGCATTTAGGGAAAAAAATAGCTAAATATTTTTCTATGTCTTGTTGCATCATGATTATATACATTTTATCCATATGCATATCCAATGAATGTAAAATGTCAATGTTTATATCTTATAACAATATTCTTATTTCATTCTTTGTGAGCATTCCAAAATTGGATGATTGTGGGGCATCACTCCCAACACTCTTTCTTTTCTTTCTTGTAAACCTAGAGTAATTATTGAACATTGTCTTTATGTCTTCATACTCCAAATGTAATATATTTCCATTTCCAAGGCTATTCAAAGTTTCCATCAATTCCTTTCTTACTCTAAGCAACATGATTTTGAGGGAGTTGACATCTAGTTTGAAATATGAGCCCAATTTTAACAAACATGGAACCATTCTAAATAATATCTCATCTGAGCCAAATTTTAACAAACATGGAACCATTCTAAATAATATCTCATCTAGTATCACTAGACTCAAATTTGTCCCTATATTCATCAATGATGGTTTTATTCATTTTCTCCCCACTTCTGATACTATTTCCTTCTAAAATGAAACCCTCTCAAGGTCGATTCCTTCAAGGTAGAGGGAAAAAGGTTGAGCTTTTGAACATTTGTTGCATAGTCATAAGTCCTACAAATAGCCTCAAATTCAAAAATGAGTTTTTTTTTTTTTTTTTCAAATTACAATGGACTTAAATTTAGTTTTTATCACCTCCTTGGAAATCATACCAAAAATTGATTGGCCAAAGAATTACAACAAGATTGTTACTCAGATTGACATTAATTTATCAATCTAGGAAAGTGCTTCTTTTACAAGGTACTGTGCACTATGAAACTATAGTAATACAATTTTAATTGTAAGTTTATTGAAGTATATGGAATCTAATGCTTGTGTGAATATTTTTTTGGTTGGAAGAAATCCTGTGGAGACATAAATCACGGGTTCAATGGCTCAATGAGGGAGAGAAAAACACCAAATTATTCCACCTTTCCATGATCCACATACGCCTTATCAATCACATCACAAAGTTGGATGACTCACAAGGAAACATCATGTTAACTCATTAGGAAATAACGCACAAGCTGGTAGATTTCTACAAGGATATCCTCTCAGAACCCAATGTGGACTGCACCTCAACAATAGAGTGGGTGACCCAAAACATCCCAACTATAATCACCCAAGAATATAGTGAGGCTCTCATGACACCAATAACACAAGAAGAAGTGGATCAGGTTATTCAGGAGTTACCCATAGGCAAGGCTCCAGGTCCAGATGGTTTCACAACATACTTCTTCCACTCCTGTTGGCCTATGCTAAGGGAGGAAGTGTGGCAAATGGTGGACGAATCTCACAGCTCCGACAAAGTTCTTCCAGCACTAAATTCCACTTTCCTCACTCTAATTCCCAAAGAAGAAAGGGTTACTATTGCAAGGAAATTCAGACCCATAGCTCTTTGCAATGTGATCTACAAAATCATTTCCAAGGTCATAGATCTAATACTTAAACCAATTCTCCCCTTCATCATCTCCAAGGAGAAATCAAGATATGTCAAAGGAAGGAAAATCATGGACAACGTCATACCTGTCCATGAAATCACTCACTCGCTCAAAAGCACCCACACTCCATGAATGCTTCTAAAACTTGACCTTTCAAAATCTTTTGACAAATTAAGCCAACAATACATGAAAGCTCTCCTATTGTCTTCTGGTTTCAACAAGGATTGGATCTCTTGGATAATGAACCTCATTTACTCAACCTTTTTCTCGATCCTCATTAATGTTGTCCCCTCTCAACCCTTCTCCCCCTCAAGAGGAATAAGGCAAGGTGACCCTCTCTCCCCTTTCATGTTTGTCATAATGGATGAAGGTATAGGACACTATATCAAGGCCTCAATTCAAAATGGATCCCTCCAAGGCCTCACTCTTCATGGGTTACAATTGAAAGCCTCCCATAGTGAGTTTTTTGATGACACACTACTAATGAGTACCCCCACCGTGCAAGAAGAAATTAAACTAAGTTCCATCCTCTCTGACTTCAGCGAAGCCTCTGGCGCCACCTTTAATCTAGCCAAATCATAGCTCTTCTTTTTTAATACTCATGTAGCAATCCAACAAAACTTTTATCAACTTGTGAATACCCCTTATTGCACTCTCCCCTCTTGCTACCTGGGACTCCCTCTCTCTGACTTAGCAGCTAGAAACATCTCCTAGGATTCCCTCCTACTCTCCATCACCAACTGTCTTAGCAACTGGACCTTTCGATCCCTCAACCTCCCAGCTAGATTGGTTCTCTTAAAGTCAATCCTCCAAGCCATCCCAACTTACCTCTTCTCATCCCTATCTTCCCCCCAATCCGTCATAAAGAAAATAAGGAATATGCAAAGAAAATTTCTATGGCATGGACACAACCCAAACAAAAAATGGGTCATTGTCAACTGGGACAAGGTTTGCAATCCCAAATCTTCAGGTGGTCTGGGCCTTCGAGACCCTGGAAAATTAAATAGCACCATGGGAGCATGAATTTGGTGGAGATGGCTCAAAACACTAGAAGAGATCTAGGAAAAACTCTGGAAATGAAAATATGCCCCAAACATGCATCAAAATCAACTCATAAGAATGCAGGAGAAAATCCAAGGCTCCAACATTTGTAATGCGGCTTGGAAAAACCGACCACTCATATAGGAACATGCCTTCTGGGAAGCTCAGAATGGATAGAATGCCCTATTCTGGAAGTATTCCTGGCAGAAAATTCCACCCCTACAACTGGAAGAAAATCTACAATCCTATGAAAATCATATTTAAGATATGGCCACTCTCAAAGTGGAAAATTTGTGGACATATACCCCCAACAAATCTCCCTAGTGTAGATGGAAATATACTCATCAGGAACTCCAAGTGGCAATGGACTGTGACCTGCAGCACTGGAAACAAGCTACAACCCAAAGGCGAATCTAGAAAATCACAGACCAAGACATTCTCAGATGGGGATAYAGACCTCATGGAAGATTCACTCTCAAGGAGGGATACACCCTTCAGGAGAAATTCCATAACCTTCATAAATATAACATCTAGAAAACAATATGGAAATCAAAACTCTAGCCCAAAATATCTACTTTCCTATGGCTTCTACTTCAGAAAAAGATCTTAACCTGGGACAATCTTCAAAAATGAGGGTTCATCGGCCCCTCGATCTGCCATCTCTGCCATCTCCAGGTAGAAACCATGGAGCACCTCTTAAATAATTATCCACTCAGTGAGAACATATGGAACCAGACCACTCAGCTCATTTGAAGAACCAAACGAGATAAAAACAACATCACAAGCACCATTAGGGATTGGGGCTTTGGCTCCTTCAAAAATTCTATCCTGAACAGAACCTGACAACTCTTACCAAGATTCGTAGTTTTGCAACTATGGAAAGAGAGAAACAAAAGAGTCTTTCACTCCCATCCATCTCCTCCCACCCTCCTCTGGAACACAATCCTCCTGCATCTCCAAGAAACTCTTCAGCTACAATCTTGGACCAAGTAAGACTTCCCAACTGACCTAGGTGATCTCTTGTTCCTCAACTACTGGGGCTTCTTGTTTTCACACTCCACCCCTTCTCAGCATCCCCCCCTTTTCTCAAATGGCCTCAGTTCCTCTAAGTGGCTCCTCCCCTCGCAAGGCTTCCATAAGGTCAAATTTTATGGTGCATCACAAGGCAATCCAGGACACTTGGGCTATGGCGCGGTCAGAAGAAATAGCTTAGGCCAAATTCAAAGCCTCATCATAGAAAACCTCATATGTGACACTAACAATTCTGTAGATCTTTGGGGTATTATCAAAGGAGTTTAAATGGCATTAGATCAAAACCTCACCTGTATGATCATTGAAGGAGACTCCAAAATCATAATAGGCTTGGCAACAAAAATCCTGAATGATGGAGATCCAGGGAAAATCACACCCATCTGGCGCCTCCTTTGCCCTCTTCACAACTTCCAGGCTCTTCTCAGACCCTCTCTAACTCTAACCCCTTCACACATTTGGCGAAGTGCCAACAAAGTTGCGAACATAATGGCCAATGCAGGGGTTGACTCTATGCAACAGATCATTCTCCATGATTCCAGGCAGTCCCAAAGCTCACCCCTCTGGCTCCAATGCGAGGAGCTTTCTCAGCTGGATGGACCTAATCTAGATGAGGTGCCATGGAGAAGAACATCAAATTGATTTAGGGACCTCGACAATCAGGATTCAGGAGCACAGAGGTTTTTCTTTCCCAAATTCACGAAGTCGCGAAAAACGAGAGAGGATATGGAACTTTGATGCTCAAGGTGATCTAAACAGTCAATCGGGTCCCATTGATTGGACGCGGGAAATTTTTGGGAACACAGGTTTCGGGAGTTCATAGCATGGAGGGACCAGTCTTACCAAGTCGTGAAGTCACAAAACGCAAAATCACGAAATGTAAGAGCGAATCTGGACCATTGGTGCTAGAGGATATCTTAACCATAGATCTGGACCCATTGATCTGACACGAGAAAATTTCGATAATTTAGGTTTCGAAAGTTCAAAGCATGGAGGGAGTTGTCTCCCCAAGTCGCGAAGTTACGAAACGTAAAATCACGATGTTAGAAAAACAGGACCGCGGAGAAATAAAATAAAACAAATGCAGAAAC
>SNQJ01S0066733.1:50412-70407 GCA_010110895.2 Picea sitchensis | reverse complement strand
TTTTTTTCAAATGAAGGTAGATCAGCGGATTATTTTTGTATGATAACAAAATCTCTATGCCAGTTCCAGCTTGCGGCTTTCGGCCTCTACATTCATATGCCACAGAGAAATGTAAACCGCTAACAAAAAATGATGAACATTGGCTTCAGTGACATTCTACTTTTAAACATATTCGACTTCTGATCCGGATAGAGTCAATATATAATAAAGAAATATACAGAGATATATCAGGTAACCAACAATATAATAGAAATATATCAGATATATAAACACAGAGATACAATAATACACAATTTCTATTATGAGCAAAATGTACAAACTCAGAGCGGCTAGAATGGTGGTAGCTAACTACGCTCATTCGCAAGAAGATGATTACAATGAGGCTCTAAAGGAATTTTTAACATAAAGAAAATCCAAAACCCTAACCCCAGAAAATGAAAAGCCAACAATTTTTTGGACCATGTTTTGGGTAGTTTGGTGTATCAACTTCTCAAGGGCGTAACTTTGGCATACGATCTCCGTTTGGGGTGCAGGATATCTTGTTGGAAAGGTATCGTCGATGAGGGCTCAACCAGAGCTTTTGGTTATTATTAAAGTGTTTGATCACAAAAAAACTTCATTTAAGCCCTCAAAATGACCCCAGAAGTTTAGGAACCGAAAAACTACTAAAGATAGTTAATTGTCAGAAGACTGTTTTGAGCCAGTTGGAATAGGTGGGTAGCCACCGATATCCACCTTGATCAATTCTCCCTCCTTAGGAAGAAACGGTCTCCATTGCATTGAATTCTCAGGGAGAGGGGAAAGCGTTTGTTGAATCTGCATCTTGGTGAGTTGCTTGCCTTGTTGGAGAAGTTATGTTGCTTAGCTTGTTGAGGGCTATCATGAACCTGTTGTTGGAAGGGTTGGACCATTTTAACCAGTGTGGATATATGAGATGATTGTGTGCAGAATCAATCCTTCCTCTTTGCTTCAATCTTGTTGACCTACTTCTGGTGGATAGAAGGTTCTTGGACTGAGGCTGTAGTGGTTGCAATGCCCTTCTATTCACCTTTTGAAAAGACTGTGAAGAAGATGAATTTTGTAGTATGAGATACTACCTTGTGATGCTGTTTAGGTGGGACAGTAGTTGGAACTACGTATAGTATCCTGTAGAGATGACCCCCCAGAGTAACAATGACGCTACAAGGTTGAGAATCATAAATAGCATGGTGCTTCCACATGTATGGTTGGCCCAAAAGAACATCACAAACATCCAGTGGGGAAAAATCAGATAATACCTCAGCCTTGAAGGGTTGGATGTTGTATGACAATCAACACTGCTAGTTGACACAAAGATCTCATCCCTAGCAAAGTGTAATGTCCCCATTTTGGGACATTATAATTTTACAGAGTGTTATGCCTACCAGAGTAGTCAGATGGGGGTGATAGAGAGTTTGGGAGATATTGAGGGGTTTTATTGGGTTCGACTTGCATCGTTCATCATCAGGATCCATTTCACACAGCTTGGCTTTGGTTCCGTTGCATTCCGATGATTTACGTAATTTTGAGTTATTATGGGTCATATCTTAATTAAATTCACTAAGAAGGTCATAATGGGCATATTACTTGGAGAAACCTCTTAGTGTAATCGCTCATTGAAATCGGGAAGAAGAGAACTACAGGATAATATGATGAGAAGTGACTTTCAATGCCAGACAAGCCATAAGGATGGATAAATCACTTTTTAGAGGTAAAATGGTTAATTAATTAATTAAGTGGTTTAATCAAGGAATAATAAAATAAAATAAAAGTCACTTGGAAGGAAAAGGTCAACAACGAATTAGGGTTTAAACAATGAATTAGGGTTTAGAAAAGCTATAAGAGAAGGGTCAGCGACCTAATTCATCATTATGTAGATTATAACTTGTCATTGAGGAGAGAGGCGCATCTTAGGAGAGATTGTTCAGTGGATTCCAGGAGGAAGACACCAGTTGGTTGATTTCGGTGTTGAGAGACACACTCTAGTCACCGGAAAGATCACACAGGTCTTCCATCATTCTTCAGCAGCAGTTACGCAGGGTCCAGCAGCAAGGGCACACTTATCTAGGGTGAGGGTGCAATGCCTGAGGAGGTTCAGGGAATTGATTTGTCCCATCCAGGGAGAGTTCAGATATTCCCCTCCGACCCAGTTGAGAGGAAGGCAAGGCACATCTTTTTCCTGGTTCCTCGTTAGATTCCTATAGAGGAATCATCCGGGGTGCATTTTCCAGACTTGGAAGTGTGACACTTTTGGCGGACACATTTGGGGTTCCAGAGCGAGCATTAGATCAGATCCAGGGAAACCCTTCCGACCCATTTCTCAGTGGACCAAGGCAATCATTTTGAGATACATCTCGACCGATTCTGACGGTGGAATCACTAGGACCATTTTTTCCAATGAGAGAGGGGCACATTCCCCTAGGGGGATCCACCTGGGGTCCAAACCCACTAGCAGAGGGGTCGGTCAGTTACCATGCCTGTGAGCTAGAGTAGGGCGCACCATTTGGGATAGTTTCCAGGCCATTCCGAGAGGTATATCCGCCAGGGCGAACTTTCCAAACTTCCAACAGTTACAGTACGAGCTTCCCTAGTTCCAGCTCAATAGTTGATCCCACAATGCTCATCTATTATCGGGTATTATCATTTATTTTGCTTATTGTATTTTGGCTAAGATCCTTTTGTCTTTTGATTTAGTCGAGTGATTCATTTTATTTAGTTGCATTCGGCCTTTGTACTCCACAGATATATCATAATATAAACTTTGTAGTCATTTGTCGCATTTGTTATTTGTATGATCATTTATATGTTGTAAACAATTAATCCTACACACACATTAGCAACATTTCCTAGACTAGCCAAGTCAGGAACATTAAAGTGGTATCAGATCTTTGGTCCTGTCAGCCTATGACTAAAGTCGATGAGTTCCACAAGTGACCCAAAATGTAGAGAGGATGTGGGGAGACATATATGAGAGGCCAGAGGACACTGGTAAGGCACCCATGGACCTAGAGGAAGCCTTCATGCAGGCACTCAACAATTTGGTAGTCAGTCAACAGACTATGACACAGTCTTTGGCATGATTGGCTGATAGATTAGCTATAGTGGACACCCCGGGCACACCATCCCCACATGCAACAAAAGGGAACTCGGGGGCAAGCATTAGACCCCAAACACCTACTTGCACATACACATCTTCGAGTAGGATTCCTAGACCATGTGTGAGCTGAAAACATTGATGTACTAATTGCGTTGTAGCACTTTCCCAACCATTTAATTTGTCAATCCCGGTTTGTAGAGTTACAAAGCTCACACACTATATGTGCAAGACTAAAGTAGAACTAATCTAATCTAATTTGCTGAAATCAAATTAATCTAGGAAAGCATTGAAACACTAACTAGGAAAGCAAGAAATTGCATAAGGGAAAAACAATACAACATGTGAAGAGTTGAACGACAATTGACATATGTGAGCCAAGAAATTGCATAAGGAAAACACAATACAACATGTGAAGATAACGACACTGACATATGTGAGCTCACACAATAAATCGATCTCAAATTATATTAGAAGAATTAAATGACAAAGCACGAAAGAATAAGAATGAAAGAATCAAAGCCAAGAATCCCCTTCTAAGACTTTAAGCTAATCTAAGTCTAATCTCTCATCTCTCTCCCCAAATGAAGAGAGAACACTTTATTTGCATGAGAGTCTGAAGACAAGATAAGAATCTCACAATTATAGATCCACTATTCTCTCAACAACTTTCCTATTATTACAAGATAAGATCCCTTCAAATCCTCACACAGTATATCTCACAAATCTTGGATAAGATTTGCCATCAAAATCTCCATGATATTGTCCTTTGAATATGCTTCTGACGATTGTCCTAAATATTCTTCAAATCTTCAAAGCTCGAAGATGAAATTGAATTTGAGGCCAGGTGGTAATATTTGACTTTGTTGAAATCTTCAAACATACCTGTACACATCATAAAACTCATCCAACCTTGAGATATAATGAAAATATGTTAATTTTCTAATATTTAATCATAAATTCACTTATAATACTAAAATGAATAAAGTGGAAAATAACAAGGTGAACCCAAATATAATTATGGAAATGGTATGACAAAGGGTTTATTAGGACTATGAAATGTAATGAATGGTGAAGGAAAAGAGGATACAAATGTGACATTTATGAGTCCTAATTATCCTCTCTAATCAATCTATTGCATGTCCTCATGCAACCGTTCATGTATTTTCTCAAAAACATTTGGCATTTAGACTTTGTCTTGATTGATATTGTCTTTTTAATAAGGAATATTTCCAGGATTTGAAATACAGAAGTAGCAGCATGTAAAATACATATGTAACAACATGTAAAATACATATGTAACAACATGTGAAATTTTCTTATCGTTGGTTCTTGTGTGACAACCAAGAATACAAAAGATGAAATTTTTCTGTGGTTGCCCTTGTGTGATAACCATGAATACAAAAGATGTTGGTTCTGTGTTAACAACATTCATTTCACTCTATTTGATTTTCTTGTCGCAATAATTTAGTCATATACTCAATGGAAATAATAATAATCTCTCAATGTGCATAATAAAGCATCACTGTGTATAAGAAAGCCTTTTCTTTATCTTATGAATCATGCCAATATGTATCAACTTAAAATGTAACAAAGTATTGTTGGAAAAATAAATGTTAGTGAATCATAAAATGGAATGATGAGATGGTAAAATGGAATAATAGTAATGAATATGTAGTGAATATATGTTCCCCCCCCCCCCAAAAAAAAAAAAAAGGAAATAGAGTATGGTGAGGAATTTTCCAAATTCCATTCATTACTAGCAAATAAGCAATTACATGATTAAAGATTAGAAAAGAACATACCCACTAACCAAGAATGATGATGAACACCAAGAGGAATATGGTTGATAATCGAAGGTTGAGCATGGAAGATGCACTACGCAGATCATGAAATGTAATCAATAGTTGTTGTCAGGCTGTGAATCGATCAAGTGGGAAGAAGGAATTTAAACCGCTATTGTTGACCATGAAAAATGTGAAGCGTGAGAATGGAGTTGTGATACTTCATAGATCCGAATCAACCATCAGAATCCACTGAGGATCATGAAAAGTGTATAGTCTTCACCCGCCACAAACCGATGGTACAATTCCAAATGAATAAATGTTTCGATGTCGAGCATGAAGAGAAAATATTGGATTACCGACCATTGATGAGTTCTGCTAACTAATAATGCGAGATTAAAACTCACCAGCTGATGTCAATGAGTGCCAAGGTACTCGAATACATCTTATGAAGTGCAGCGTATTAGATGATTTTGATGTCTATTAATTTCTAGAATCTATGATCATGGGACATTGATGTATTCTCATGATTTCCAGCGAGAGAATCTTGCCATTGAGGTATGCAAGCCTCAAGGTACTCAAAAGGAACTCTATTCTATATCCCGGATAAGGTGCTGAGGTCGATGGAGCAAGATCAAGAAAGGGCTCTTAAGGAATCCTACATCAGTCAACATGAGTTTATAAATGATTGGTATGACTATAGATGTAAATATCTCAACAACAACAGGGTTTATGGAAAAGAAATCAAGGCAGGATCATGGAGCGGAACTTGACTAGTTTTAATATTGCTGAAAAGAACTAGAAAATAAGGAAGTGATGTATACGACTCGTAAAGATAGGGATGTGTTAAGTCATGATGGATAAGGCAATGATAGATGGCTTCAACACAGGAATGATCAATGTGTGTTTTAAGGACAAATGGGACAGTGTCACAACACAAAATTTGGCAAAATTTTTCTGTGTAACAACAAACGTCATGAAAGATTGACTCCTTCAAACATCAAATATGTTTTTATGAAAAGCCAGGATTCTCTTGAAAACCATCAGGAATGGAATACGAGCCGCCTTGCTCCCCGTGAATCAACCTTGAAACTAATCCTGCAATCAAAATTGTGAGAGAAACGTAAGATGTGAAATGCCAGATTAAGTACAAGTGTGAACAAATTCAAAATAGAAATTAAATGCAGTTATACCTTTTGTTCAAACTTGTTGGTTTCGTCATTTGATTGCTGCCAAAGTGACTGTCAGTATAAAGTCGACCCTACCAGTATCAGGGCTCTCATCCCATGGTCAAATCAATTACCTCTAAGCGAACCCCCTTCCACAAAACAACCACCCTTCTTTGAGATTTTTAAGGAAAGACTAGCATAATGATTTGTTGTTGCAACTATTAGAATGAGTTTAGTTTAGAACTGCTAGCAATGACATTCGAAGCAGCCACAATTTGGATTTCATCTGAAGATGTGAAAGAGATTCAAATACTGAATGACCTAGAAAATTAGTTGATACAATTTGAGCTCAACATAATAAGAATATACGGTGCCATGCTGCCAACGATTAGTGAACCAAGGTCCAACTCTCCACATGTAGAATTACATAAATGACAAGTAGTTGTAACTATTGCTCCGAACTCAAGATGCCTTCCATGACCATCTATAATTAATTCTCATACTCCAAATTTCACAACTATCATTGTCAAAAGTACCTATCCACCTTCCAATGCATATACATAATGATGTAAAAATTAAATATGTGTTAATTTTAATGATACCCATCAACCGACGATTTACGAAATGATTGAACTTCATAGGTGACATGTTTATTCTTTGTCCACCTATATTTGATGGGAAACTGTAAAAAACATGCATAATTCTGTCAAATTTAACCTAGGATAAGACACGTACCTATGTAGAGGAGCGACCATTATTTCTCTCACCTACTACGAGTGTGTACTGTATGATTGGATATTGCTGCAAAGTTGGAAATTGTTCTAAGAATTCAACAATGTCCAGTTCCCTAGTTCTCAAGCAATCTGTTCAATATCATATTTTAGTACACTGTAGCATTCCAATCGTTCTTTCAGGAACAATGAACATACCCATGTTGAATAGTCCCAAGCATTCAAACTAGAATCATCCTTGAAGTAAGAGGAATTGGGAATGTGGCCACTGGATCTACTACAATTGATCAACTCCTCCCGAAATGTGGGGTCAACTTCTCTCAAATTTTGATGAATAACAATCAAGGTTTTTAATGCAACCGCCCAGTTTTGTGTCTTGGCAAGACGTCTTGCAAGAGCATGGACGCAGTAGGCGACGTCGCAGCAAAAATAATTCGAATATGTTTTTCTTTTGCTATCCATTCGACAAGAGTTGTGGTATTCACAATAGCAATGTCTAGATCCTGGTGGTGTGGTTCTATTAAGTGTAACTATCGACTTCAGAATCATCGAAATCATAAAAGGAAATGTCTTGTAAGTTTCACACACACATTTTCATTATACAGCAGAAACCACCATTGCAAAGATCCTATTTTATTGCAGAGTGGTTAACCCTTGTTTGTGGAGATTGCATGCCACATTATCAAATAATGAGATCTAACATTAGTTATGGGATCCAAAAAATAAAATCTATATCAATCTTCAGAAAGTACAATGGCCGAAAAGAATGGGATCGAGTCATCAACTGGCAGCTAACAATTGACCCCAGAAATGATTGATCCTGAAATCTTTTTGATATCTTAAAATGTACAATAACTAATCAATCCCATAAAATTTTCACTTGCATATCATTCTAGTTACTGAAATTTGTGACAAAAAATCACGTGTGGATTCTCATTGATCAGAGGTGAGGAAAAGAAAGAGGTCTTGACTAATCAATTGATTGTTTTATTGTTTTTTATCATAGATCCAGGAGAAGTCCACCGAAGTATTTTCTTATTTCATTTTCACAATTGCAGGTTTTGTTTTTGTTTCCAAGCTGCATAGTTAGCATGGGTGGAAAACGCAACTCAACCAATTGCAAGAAGAACACAGTTTCAACCAAAGTTTCAACATGATTTTATAGTTTTAGCATGAGACAGACACAGTTTCAACATGAAAAAAACATCGTTGTATCAGCATGGAAAAACGTCAATGTATTAGCATGTAAAATTTTATCAGATATATAAACTTTCACCGTTCACATGTAAAAAATTTCACCTGCTTCATCATAGAAAACGCCACTCTATCAAAGATGCATAATTCTAATTATCCCAAAGATAAAATTCCCCACCTGTTTCAGCATAGAAAAATTTGGTTTTGTTTTTATCTGCCCCCAATGTTTTATCACAGGTTGCTTACCATAAGCATGTTTGAAAAAGGATTCATTCCTGAAATAAAAACCATCCCTATTTTTTTATCCTCATCACATTGTGCCGGAGGAGACATACTATTCTAGGTAAAAAAAAATATGAAAAATGAAAACAAAAATTGAAATGAAAAGCCACCACTTATACATACTAAATCTTAGAAATCGCCATGTGTAGTCAACAACCAATGGAGCCAAGTATGAAATAGCAAAATAATATGGTTAGTGGCAATTTTTTTCGAATGAAAAATAGAATTTACAAGAATGAATGAATCTAGTTGTTGTAACGGTAAACTAACTAAATAAAAATAAAAATGAAATTTATCTAAACAAGTACTCACCTGGAACCATTGCTCGATATAACTTCCATAGGCGCGATGATTTCCTTCACAGATCATGTTGTAGCCCTCATTGTCCTCCTCCTCAAGTTCCTCTGCTAGATGTTGATTCCTTGTTCATTTCTAGAGGAGTATTTAAGATCTGGTCACACAAGATCTCCTCTTCCCGAGAAGAAGAAACTAAGATTTCAAGTAAGGATCTAAGTGAGTTGTTCCAAGATGACACTCATGGTTAGATCATATTACAAAAGGGGTTCTTACAACAATCTAAATCAAAAAAAAAAAAACTGCAAATCACACTTTAATAAACACATGGGAAACTTCTCAATGTACTTTGCAAAAATTGAAATTGTAGAAATTGGAATTCACTCTGCATGCTTTGTCCCAATGAGGTCAGATGTCTTACTCACATTTAGGGAATACATTGTCTGAGAACATGAGGAGTTTCCATTGAAGTAGCTTCTATGACCCTTACCAACACATGTAGATCACACTTGCATGAAAAAGAATTTTAAACTACCACACTTGCATGTATTGAAATTTACACTACCCTACTTGTCCTCACCCATATGTCACCTCAGATTAGGAGCAGACTAATCATATTTGCATGAAAATTCAAACTAAATCCCACCCCTTGCACCTCCTAAGAATGACGCTTAAAATGTGGGGTGGAAAGACATTTGATAGATGAATTTGTGTTGTAGTATCTTTCCAACCATTTAATTCTGTCATTCCAGTGTTCAGAATTACGAAGCACATGCACTTTATATGCAGGACTGAAGTAGAATCAATCAATATAATTTGCTGAAATCAAATTAATTTAGGAAAGCATTGAAAAACTAAATATGAAAAACAAGAAATTGCATATGAAAAACAATAACACATGAAGAGTTGAACTACTCCTGACATGTGTGAGCTTACACAATATATCAATTTCAAATTATATTACAAGAATCAAAATGAAAAAGCATGAAATAATAACAATGAAAGAATCAAAGCTAAGAACTCTTCTTAGACTTTAAGATAATATAAGTCTAATCTCTCATCTCTAACTCCTGCTAAAATGAAGAGAGAACACTCTCTCTCTTTATACATGAGAGTCTTCAAGATAAGATAAGAGTCTCATAACTACAGATCCACTATTATCTCAAACACTTTCCTATTATTACAAAATATAATCACTTCAAATACTCACACATATCTCTCACAAATATTTAAGATATGCCATCCAAATCTTTTATGATCTTCTCTTTTGAATATGTTTGAATGATTGTCCCAACATTCTTCAAATCTTCAAAGCTTGAAGATTAAATTCTAATTTGAGGCTTTTAGGTGGTAATATTCGACTTTGTTGAAATCTTCAAATATACATGTATACATCATAAAACTCATCCAACCTGGAGATATAATGAAAACTGCTATTTTTCTAACATTGAATCATAAATTAACTAAACTAAATGAATAAAGTGTGAAAACAATAAGGTGAAACCCAACAATTATGGAAATGGTATGATAAAGGGTTTATTAGGACTAAGAAAACAAGTAATGGTGAAGGGAAAAGAGGATTTTAATGTGACATTTTTGAGTCCTAACACCATGGCTCCCTAGTTTTCAGAGGGCACCAACAACAAAAACACAACAAACTATTAGCAATGAGGTTGCCCAATCAAAGCAGACATTGAAGAGCATGAGGGAGAGTGCAACACATCATGACTTCCACTGCGGCATGACATTGGCTCTAGGCATCAGGATTTAGGGGCATGAACCATCCCAAATAACCTCAGAGAGGACGACAACAACAACAATAGGTGCAAACACAGATTTCATCCGAAAGTTGGTAAACTCACCATACCTTCTTTGACGGATCATCCAAATGCAAGATTTAGAGATGGGGTAAAAGCCATATTACGTACTACAAGCTCAACTCAGATGACCTAGACAAGAGGCACAGTGACCCTTGCACATTTGAGGGGATAGTTGGATGGACAGGATGATAGCACATGTCCTTCATCTTCCCCATCGTGCAATGTAAGCTGAGGATCCAACACTTTGCATAGTGTTGACACTTGTGAGGATTCATATTATGTGTTGGCACTTAGACATGAAGAGGTTAAGAGGTTGGATGACCTACCCATGGGTGTAGATTAATATGGCTTCCAGGACATCATCTATGGAGGATGATGATCTTCCTATAATGACCGAGCCACATTTTTCATCTTCTAAATCACCTATGCTAGCCACGCACACAAGATGATATGAGTGTGGCATTCCTGATATGGTAGAGGACTTGTGTGGGGATTTTACACAAGGGACATATAGATCTATAGACTCCAAGAGGAGAGGCATGTCTTGGAGATAGTTGACCTCACATGACGAGTAGTATGAGGAGAGTGAGTCACCACTAGAGATTCCATTTATGATCAGTTGTGGAGACCATTAACTAAGGGGATACATTTCCAGGATCGATTTGTAGTGATGAGGATGCACTCCTATTGGATGGGATAACTATAGCCCATGTATGACACATATGTATGGGATCCAATAATGTAGATGATATTAGTAGGGTGAGACAAGAGGATACAACCGTCCATATAGAACACAATGCAATTCATAGGCAGTAGTTGGTGATGGTGCAGCAGACACAGAGGACCCGAAGAGGGTAGGAAAGGGTAGTTTATGCCTCCTTATCTTTTGAGGAGCAGTGTTGTTGTGGATTCCATTATTAACACTAGCAGTAAGGGGCATGAGGTAGAACCTCAAATGAGACTGTGATCAAGAGTTAGGACATTGGATGGGACAATTGAGAGTCAAAGAGGACATGATCATGGCATCCACTCCATGCATTGATGATACAATGCATTGGTGGCATGTTATTGTTGGAGGGCCTAAATGGCACATGATAGTTCAGATAGGGACTAGCTTATTGATGACTTCCATACACTCATGGAGAGAGTGACTGTGATGAGGGCCGACCACTAGCAATTATTGATGGATAGAGATTACTTATTGGATATTGGAAAGATGCACTCAGGGCACCGAGGGAGCAGTGGAGCTTGAGGTGGACCAACTCACTCCATGAGTTCGTGAGAACATGAGGACCTGGAAGGCACACACGCAACCCTTCTCGTGACCAGTCCACATTAGATGAGCTCTTTTGAGGAGATTGTTAGAGATACCCATATGTATCTCGGTAGAGTCATATATGTCTCGGCCATTGTTGGAGACATTCCAAGTGTCACTAGCTTCTCACCATTTATGGGTAGTCTAAGACAGCTTCATACAAATACACATGAAGATTCTAGAGTGAGAGGCAGTTATGAGGATTCTTTCATTTTTGTTCCAAGATTGGTTAATATACAGAGGTTGATCCAAAGTACACCTGGACATATGATGATGAGAGAGATGCACAATGGGATTCATGGGGACGCATTGATTGCAAGGAGACACACTTAGTGGAGCATGGAGATCCCTCCCCCTTGCAGCAACACATATTTCGATATCACCTTCCACAATAGCAACAACATCTATGATTATGGAGGAGAGTGATTGAAAAAACAATTTGTGGAGTTATCTACTGTACTCGATAGTTGGAGTTTAGGCAATTATTCACCATGGGTTTTAGTGGATGACATTTTGGTCAAGTTCTTGGGATTGACCAGAGCATATGATACTTCTAGTCCTACGCTTGGTTGAATTCATTTATATTAGGCCTTCCACACTTTTATCATTGACAAAAACATCAAGTGAGCCAGACAGCAGAGGGACATGGAGATTTAGTAGGTTAAGACCACCGGATGTATGTCTTGATTGCATACAGTAGGACAGGGGTGGATCATCAAAGGCAGACAATTGAGGTCCTAGGAGTGGTGATGGGGAGTATCCTAGTCCATGGGACATAGGATATCTTAGAGGTTTCTACATATCTCACTCTCATTTGGATGAGGGTGGAGGGATTTCACACCACCAAAGAGGGGTACATCACCAAGCTTAGGTACTTGGAAGTGATGAGCTCAAATTTGACATGGGGATCTGAGAGTCCATCACCGATAGTTTGTTTCATCTTATAGAGGATCCACGCATGGAGTGGTCCAAAGAGGATACTGACAGCATAATCATGATCAAAGTAGAGGATAATCAACATGATGGTCCATGTAAGAGACTAGCATGGGACCCTAGGATGACATAGAAGAGCAGCATTTCTATTGGACTGGATGGGAGATGCTATGTTTGCAAGGAGTCACTTTGATTTCCATTGATTTTCAAGATGGGGAGAGCACTCACTCGGTTGGTGATTCATTGAGGTCTTGGCAAGCACTCACCATGTAGTAGCAACATGTCTGGGCCTGGTGGGGGTCGTGTCGAGTTTGGTATGGTTTGGTAGGATTGACCTATTTCGAGTTGAGGCCATGTGTTATTTGCAGAGACTCATGGTGTTGATATGATACAGAACTATACTCCACAGGACATTTCATTTCACATTCTGATATGGATCTAGGATTGAGTACTGGTAGTTCAACATTGACGGTTGAGTTTCGAGTAGAGTGGGTTCTTGGGGAGTTGACTGAGATACTTTGGCCATTAATCATTCTACTCTATCAGAGCATGTCAGTTCATGTGGTGGAGTACTTGAGACCAGATCTTTAGGGAAGTCTACCTTGTGTCACACAGGTGATATGGGACCCTGTATCATATGTAGTTGGATTTTTGTATTG
Organism: Picea sitchensis; assembly: GCA_010110895.2. Lineage (NCBI taxonomy): Eukaryota > Viridiplantae > Streptophyta > Pinopsida > Pinales > Pinaceae > Picea > Picea sitchensis. Next base: position 57,114 of record SNQJ01S0066733.1, on the reverse strand, counting down.
TTTGAGGACAAGCAATATTCGACAGTGGAGTATTGTAATGTCCCCATTGAGACATTATAATTTTATAGAATGCTATGCTTACCAGAGTAGCCAGGTGACAGAGAGTCTGTGGAGATTGAAGGGTTGTATTAGTCTGACTTGCATTGTTCATTATCGTGATCCATTCTCATAACTTGTCTTTGGTTTCACACCAACATTTCTGAATTTGGAGTTGGTTATGGGTCACATCTTAATTAAATTCACTAATACACAATGGGCATATCATGAAGAAACTCTTCATCAGAATAGCTCCATCTAATTGGGAAGAAGATCACTACATGATAAGATGATGAGAAGTGACTTCAGCTATCGTGGAGAAGCTTGGAGCAAGGATGGATACAACCACTTTTTAGAGGCAAAATGGTTAATTAATTAATTAATTATGATTTAATCATGAACACAAAATAAAGTAAAATTCAATTTGAGGGAAAAGGTCAACAACTAACTAGGGCTTCAGTAGTGAATTAGAGTTTAGAAAATCTATAAGAGAAGGGTCACAACCTAATTCATCATTACTATGTAGATTATGACTTCACATTGAGGAGAGTACATCTCAGAGAGACAGTCTGATTTCGTGAGGAAGAAACCAAATATTGATTTTATGAGACACACCCTAGTCATTGGTAATATCACACAGGTCTTCCATCAATATTCAAAGAATACACGTGAGGGTCAAAAGAACAAGGGCACAATTTATCCAGGAGGGGCATAGCTCCCAGGAGGTCTGGGAAGAATCAGATGGTCCCATCCACTGAGAGTTCAGAGATTCCGCTCTGACCTAGCTGAGAGGAAGGCAAGGCACATCTTTTCCTAGTTCCTCACGATTCTACCTGAGGAACTTCATCTCGGCTTCATTTTCCAAACATGGAAGGTGACTTTTTGATGATTACTATCTGGTTCCTGAAAGGAGCATCAAATCATATTCATGGAAACCTTTCTGACCCATTTCCCAATAGACTAAGTTGATCATTTTGAGATACATCTCGACTGATTATGACGGTGGAATCACTAAGACCATTTTTTCCAGCGAGAGAGGGACGCATTCCCCCAGAGGGATCCACCTAGGGTCCATACCCACCAGCAGAGGGCTCTGCACACTACTGTGCCCTGGTGAGCCAGAGCATACACAATTTGGGACATTACTTTTCCAAGCCATTCCAAGAGGTATATCTCACAGGCTAACTCTGCATCTAACAGCCATCAGAATAACTGCCCTAGTTCCAACTCCAATCCATTGGATCCTATGTTCATCTATTATCTGCATATCATTTAGTTTTCTGTATTGTATTTCGCTAAGATCCTTTTTCTTTGATCTAGCTGAAAGGTTTCATTTTATTTAGTCAGATTCAAATTTCTTTGCACTCCACAGAGATATCATAATATAAACTTTGGTCTCTTTGTCACATTTAGCATATTTGTATGATCATTTATATGTTGTAAAATGATTAGTCCTAATACTATTACTAGCAACATTTCCCCCTAGGATTATTTAAGTCAGGGACATTACACAAATCCACCCAATAATGTATGGTTGTGTGGTGTTTAAAATTCCAATTATTTGATGACCTCATGGATGTGAGGTTCTTTCTAGTCATCAATAATGAAATGGAGTGAGGTTCCCTTCAACCACATCTGTGAATGGAAGAGCACTTCCTCTCTCGTGATACTGACATGGCTTTAGCTGAATTATTTCATTCACGATAGTAGAAGTGTGGTCTACATCAATGATATGTCTATTTCAAATATTTTTTGGATTGGATTCCAAATCAAGGTTCGGCTCCTTATATTTGATCTCGGCCACCAATGACTGCTTTGAGAGACATTCACTGCATGTTGGGCCATGGTATTTGTAGGGAAGTCAGACCACTTTCCAAGCACATTCTCCATCTTTCTGCGGCCCTATTTTTCTTGTGGCTTGGACTAGTTTTCGGGAGATGATTTGTTAGGGTCAGTTTTATCATGCTTTAGTTGTTATGATTTGTAGACCCAAACTTTTGTTTGTTTTGGTGCCTAAATTTCTTCCTTTGATTTTGACAAAGATATCAATAGGCATCTCCCACCATGAGATGTCTAGTAAATCCATTTCTGTTTGTATGTACCTATGCAAAGCTCCTCACATATTTAAACTGATGTCACTGAGGTCTTGATACCCAGCAAATTTTGGTGCATGGGGTATGAAATTATTTAGAACTCCAACATTTGGACCTTCTCTTGTCATTGCTGTTGTGGTCTTATCCATGTACTAGCCTTCATGGTTACCAACAGGGTAATACTGTCTTTTTGAGCTCTGCCCCATCTATTCTAGGACTCCTCTTGGAACTTTTTTTTCCCAAAGAAGTTTCCAACCAATGTTTGAAATGAGGGAGAGCTCTAAGGAGTAAGATCTTTTCCTTGTCAGAAAATTGTGAAGAGAGAAATAAACCTTCTAGCAGATTTAACCATTTTTCTAGGCATCCAATCATCTGACCTTCAAATACGAGAATATGAAAATTTATTTGGTACCTTTTGAAAGGAAAGGTTCTCTAAAGTGACGCTGATGAATATGCTACCAAGACGGCAAGGGTTGAAGGATGTGAAAATACTCAATCATTTCGCCCCTCTCAAGGTAATAGAGAGCTTGCTCAAGCAATAGATTAATAGAATCCTTTCTCCACCATTTTTATTTTCTTCATCAGAGGGTTTCTGGGTGTGTGAGAGAGATTTTCCCTGAGAGAGGCAATATCGAGACCCAAATTTCTAAACTCAGACCTCGTCGAGGACATACACTAAAATGATAAAGACACCGCTTTCCATACCACAATGATCTAGATTATTTTCACACAAAATGAGAGAGTGTGGATATATAAATAAATGTACAGAGATGGATCATATATCCAACAATATAACATAAAGATATTAGAGACACACACATATTTTCATTAATGAGAGAAATGTACAGACTATAAAATTCTAGATGAAAGACTCACTAGAATCGTAGTACTCATCTATGAGAAGAGATGTGATGGATACTATTCACAAGAAAAAGATTATTAAAATGAGGCTCTAAAGGATTTTAACATAAATAAAATAAAACCCTAACCCCAAGATGAGCACAACACCTTAGGACTCTATCTTGGGTAGTTTGGGTGTATCAACTTTGGGGCTTAATTTTGGCATTACCATCTTCATTTAGTGCACATATTTCTCCTGCTGGAAATGCATTGTTGAGGATATTCATTTGGGGCTCAATCAGATCCCTTGACTATATTCAAGGTGCTCAATCTCGAAAAAAAAAATTATTTAGGCCCTCAAAATGGCTCCAAAAGTTTAGGATCCAAAACCTCGGCTAAAAGTAGTAAATTGTTAGAAGACTGTTTTGATCCAGTTAGAATAGGTGGTGGCCACTGACATATCCACCTGGATAAATCCTCCATCCTTAGGAATCAATGGTCTCCATTGTGTTGAGTGCCTGGGGGAGAGGGGAAAGCGTTTGTTGAATCTACATCTTGGTGAGTTGCTTGCCTTGCTGGAGAAGTTTCGTTGCTTAGCTTGTTGAGGGCTGTCACGAACCTGTTGTTGGAAGGGTTGGAAATTTTTAACCAGTATGGATATATGAGATGATTGTGTGCAGAAGGAATCCTTCCTCTTTTCTTCAATCTTGTTGACCTACTTCTAGTGGATAGAAGGTTCTTGGACTGAGGCTTTAGTGGTTGCAATGTCCTTTTTTTCAGCTTTTGAACAGACTGTGGCGAAGCTGAATTTTGTAATGTGAGATACTACCTTGCGGCACTGTTTAGGTGGGAAGATAGTTGGAAATACCTTTGGAATATTGTATATATTACCCCCCATAGTAACAATGATGCTACGGGGTCGAGACTCATAAATAACATGGAGCTTTCACATGTATTACCCAGAACTAGCTCTAATTATAATTGAGTTATTATCTTATAAATCAAATCCCCTTTTTGGGATTGATCATGTTGGGACTTATGTATGACCAAATCCCTTCTTGTGGATTGGTCAAACCATATTCATATTGTGGTATTTGAGAATTTGACCCCTAGGGTTTATTAAAGTGGTTTTAACCACTATTGGAAGAAGTCAGCCCTGCTTGGTGAAGAGACATAACCCTAGCGCTCCTCAGCTAGTATAAATAAGTGAGAATGGAACCTCATTCACTCACTCACTCAAGTCACTCATCTAGTGCGCAAGTTTTGAAGGAAGCTACAGTTAGAAGAAGAAGAAGAGAGAGGTGCATGCTTAGTCTTGGATATTCTTTGTGCTTTAGTCTTTAGTCTTAGCATTGTATTGGCATTCTATTATTGAGGAGGTTTTTGTTGGGTTTTCTCTCCCACGAGGGTTTCCTAGGATAAAATGTTGTGTACCTTGTGATTGTGTTTCTTTTAGTAATCCTACTTATGCTATTATTGTATAGTAAATTGAAAAGAACTTAATAGCCGCTCTAAATTTCACATGGTATCAGAGCTAAACTAAATAGAGCACCTTTCACTAGGTAACCAAAAATGTCATTATTGTTGTATAAGAGAATTGGGGATTTTTATTGGAAAGGAAGTTTTTCCTAAAAACCATCTAGAAAAGTGCTCCCTACCCTATTGCATCTTTTGGTAGCTAAAATGCACCTTTTAAGTGGCCAGAGCCTCCAGAAAATGAAACCCTAGTTTTTACTGGTACCAGAAAACCAAAAAACCAGGAAACCAGAACTAGTACCAAAAGTACCAATCCATATTTGCATAAATCCAGTTTCAAGGGGTAAAACTTGAAATTTTTTAAATCATATAGCTCGAGCTTACATGCCTCAGCCCAGCACATCTCCTAGTAAGTTCATTTTCAATTTTGGAGTACTTTCATTTTTTGGTCATTTTCCCAACTCTAGGTCAAGATGTCTGCAAGCACCAAGATTGTTGACAAGTTATAAGGTGTGGAAAAATTTCATTCCTGGAAATATAGGATTTCACTCATTCTTTAAGAGAATGAACTTGCAAAATTCATAAAGGAAAATGTACCAAAACCCGAATAAGATGCAACCAAATCAAAGTACAAGAAGGATATGGTTAGGGCCAAAAGAATCATTGCAGACTCTATTAAAGACCACTTGATCCCTCAGGTGTCTTCTAATAATACTACAAAATACATTTTTGATTCCATAACCATAATGTATGAAGGAAAGAACATCAACCAGAAGATGAATTTGAGAACCCAACTCAAGAATACAAAGATGCGGAAAGGAGAAATAGTTCATGACTATTTCTCTAGGGTTTATCAATTCAAGAAACATCTAGAAGCAATTGGAGACAACCTATATGAATATGAAATCATAATGACAACTCTTAATGGTATCACAAGACCTTGGGATGCCTTCATTCAAACTATCTATGCAAGAAAGGAGAAACTCTAATTTGACAGTCTCTGGGAAGACTGTGTTCAAGAAGAAGGAAGAGTAGCCAACCGAGAAGCAATACTATTAAGGGATGAAGACAAAGCCCTAGTTTCTCATGATAAAAAAGGAAATAAAAGGTTTCATTTCCAAAAGGAGACCCACTTCCATAAGGAATCTCACTCCCCAAGGAGATTAACCTATAAATAATCTCACCCTCCAAGGAGATTCCAGAAATATTAGAAGGGGCAAAGAAAATAAAAAGACTTATCCTCTTATCAATGCTATCATTTTGATAATATGGGACAAATTTCTAAGAATTTTCCTTCCAAAATGGAAGAATACAAGAAGAGTAATAACAAAATACAACATGCCCATGCAGTTGAAGATGATGAAGCACCCACGAAGTTGACCAAAGAATAAATTAAAGATTATGTTTTATTTTCTGCCCCCTCAGGATCCGTGGCACCTGGAGAGGATGTTTGGCTCATTGATAGTGGTTCCTCTAAGAAAATGACAAGTCAAAGAGCCATTCTCTCTAGCCTTAAATAAAATAACTTTCCCTAGAAAGTGACGCTCGGAGATGATTACCAGTACCCTATCAAAGGAGTGGGAAAATCCACCTACAAACTTGATTCAGGGACTCCGATGAGAATGAAGGACGTACTTTATGTACTAGGTTTGACAACAAATTTTCTTTCTATCTCAGCCTTAGATAAGAAAGGTTTGAGGGTTGCATTCATATATGGTTAAGTTATTATGTGGCATAAAATAAAAACCATAGAAGATGAAATCCTTATTGGAACAAAAGAAGGTGGCTTGTATAAATTAAAAGGTCACTCAAATGTAGCCTTGAATCACTCCAGTGAGAATCCATGTGAAAATTGGCATAGAATACTAGCTCAAATCAACTACAAAGCCTTACAATATGTAAGAAAGGTAGTTACAGGTCTACTAGAATTCAAGGTTGATCATGAAGGTGTGTGCTAGGGATGTGCACAAGGAAAGAACATAAAGAATCATTTCTCAAAGAGCGAAAATAAAGCAGAAGAAATCTTGGATCTCATCCACTAAGATGTATGTGGTCCAATTCCATCAACCTCTCTAAGTGGGTATGTATACTATGTATCATTTATTGATGATTATTCTTACAAGACTTGGGTTTATTTCTTGAAATCAAAAGATGAAGTATTTGGAAAATTCAAGGAATTCAAGTCCTTGATAGAAAATCTCTTCGAAAGAAAAATCAAGATACTCAGGTCTGATAATGGAGGAGAATACACCTCAAA
>SNQJ01S0066733.1:12899-50402 GCA_010110895.2 Picea sitchensis | reverse complement strand
TGCCAACCTTAAGTTTTCATGCTTCAACTTTTTTATCCTTTCTCTTTAACATCTTGTTCTCCTTTTTCAACTTTCTAATTCTCTTATGGCTTTTCCCCGCTTTCTGTTTGTGAGGGGTCTTAAGGTATTCTTCATTCTGATCAACAGGTAGTTGTTCTTCTGTTCCTTCCAAGTGCTCTATATGTTCAAGAGGTGTTACACATTATTTTCGTCATCCCTATGACCGTTAATGATGTAAACCTATCTGTTTCTTTCAGAGGGGTCAGTGGCCTGAGTTCCTGAAGAGAGAAGGGAGAAGAACTTTTTCTGAGAAAAGAAGTTGCATTTTCCCTTGTAAAAACCCTATAAAAAAGGAAGTTCGCAGGTTGCTATATAGGCAGGGTGCGAGAATTCCTACATCTCGTAGGTTGCACTATATCTAGGGTGCGAGATGTTCGCAGTTTTCTCTATAGGCAGGGTGCGAGAATGCTTACACGTGGGAAAAATGAGCGTTTTCTCGAATCTTCTAGAAGGAGAAACTTCCATGGTGAGGTGGCATCTGAATGGTTTGGATCTTACTCGCTTTCATGATTTGGTGGGATCATCCTCATCCTCGTGAAGGGTTGCACTCCATATCTAGGGTGCGTAGATGTTCGCTAGCTTTCTCTATGTGGTGCCAGAATGCTTAATGGGAAAAATGAGCTGCTTTCTCGACCCTCTAGAAGGAGAAACTTCCATGGTGAGGTGGCATCCGAATGGTTTGATCTTACTCGCCATGTTTTGTGGGATCATCCTAACCTCCCACCCTATCCTCTTCATATTATAAAAAGGAGAGGAGCTCTCATGGAGAAAGTTAGCTTTGGTTAACTTGGAGCTTTTGGAATTGGCTAAGTTGGGATTTGGCTTGGAATTATCATCTTGGTTGGAGTGTCTTTGAGTTTTTCTTTGTCAAGATAGACAGAGTAGTAATGCATCTATGCTCCTTTAATGGCTGGAGTATAAGTGTAAAGGGAATGGCGACATTGGAAGGACCTACCATCAAGGCCATGGTTGTAATCTCTTTCACATTTACTATGATACGTTAATATGATTCTTCCTATGCTTGTTGTATTTTATTGTATGACTCCTTGATCACATACATAGGTTTATATTGAGTTTATGCTATTGCTATCACTTTGTTGATTGTATCTCTTTTGTAGGTCTGGCCATTGTACGAAATGGAATGAAGCTATGATGGTGATAGTGAGAGGAAGCAGTGTTGAAATGGTATGTCACCTATCCCTCTTTAGTTAATAAATGGTTCAAAACTTAAGGAAAGGGTCATGTTCTGTCATGTTTTGTCCTAGATCCGTGGATCTAGGAGATTCGGTTAGTGTCCGCACCTACTTATTAGTCCGATAACAAAATTGGTGACTCCAATCGGGGAACGGATTGTTTCCTAGTTATCTCAGTTTCCCCTTGTTTGACGAATTATTTTTCCGTCTCTCGAAGTCTGGAGATCCATCCGTACTCTAGATCTGAAAATTCACTCAAATTCTAGTCCTTTTTCAATTTTTTCTTGTTTATAGGCATTCTCGTACTATACCCTTTAGTGGCCTGCAAGAAACAATTGAGTTCACACCCTGGTGTTAACTCCAGTGCGAACCCCTCGCAATCAAACTTTGTTCATCCTGCGAGAATCTTTTGATTCCTCGTGACCGTGATACACCGCCAACCCGCGAACTTGTTTCGTAAATTTTTATTGGGTCTTGTCATTTTTTGTTGCCCAGTTTTTCTTTGAACAACCTGATTGAACTTTTGGAGCCTATAATGATCTGCTTTTACGCAGCCTTGACATTATTTGAGTTGTTTTTATCCATATTTTCTTTGTTTGGTTTTGAAGATTAGTCTCTTTTGCTTTGAGTGTCTTTCAAATACAAAGCACGTGTTTTCTTTAGAATTGTTTAGGAAAGATCAAATTTCTTTCTGAATAGTTCTCTTTAAAAAGAAAACTATTAGTTTGGGTTTCTTTGTTTTAAGAAAGTTCATTATTGCTTTTTAGTGAAATTTCTTTGAAACAAAAGATTTAATTTCTTTTATATTAGATTGGGGCATCCTTGCATTTGAAGTAGTTAAATTGCATGATTCTTGGCATTCTTTGATCTTAAATTATGAAAAATTTTAAATAAGGAATCGTGCATTGGTGTTCAATGACTTTTTCTCATTTCTTGAGAATCAAGGATATTGACGTTTAATATATTTTTAGACATTGTGCATATGGGAAATGATAAATGTTTTCTTTCTCAGAAAGGACAACTTTCATCGAAATGAAAAGATTGCATCTTCATAAGTCTTTTGCATAATTTTTGAGTCGGCCAAAACACCATATTGTCCATATTCTCCTTTGAGTAACAAATAACCATAAATAAAGCACTTATAAAAACCGACATACTTTTGTAGCAAACCATTAGATTAGTCGTGAATGCTTTGGAATAGTTTTGAAAGATAACTTTCCAAAGCTCTGTCATAGTATCTTGTGATAGGAGAGTTAACCTATTACATTTTGTCCTGGAAGCCCTTCTAACACAAGATACTATTGTTTTTTTAATGCTTTGTTCATGACTAAAAGAATGAACAAAGCATTGAAACTTATGAATTTATTATAATTGAATTTAAAAAAAAAAAAAATCTATCCTAAGCATAGTTTTGTTTTTTTTTTTTTTTTTTTTTATAAATAAAATTTATTGATAATTTTGAGCTTTTTAGGTATTTTTTTAAGGTTAAAGTGTTAGGGTTACATTTTCATTGATTCACGAGCATGAGAATCAATGAGAATGTAACCGGTATACTTTTATCACTTTTTCACTCGTAGAGGTTATATGAAAAGGAACCCCCATGGATTCTCTTTGCTCTTTTAGATTCCCTAAACATGAAAAGATTGTCGAAATGCATTCTTCTATGTCGTTTAAAGTATTTGAAGAAAACAACCGTTGAGCGATAGTTTATCTCTCTTTCTGGCCTCTACGACTTTACAAAAAAGGGACTGACAGAGTTCTCTTTTAAGCGTTTTTCTAGACTCTATAATCATGAAAAACACCTCCGAAGTTTCTTTCTTGGACTCATTAAACAAACATCGAAAGGTCCATATGGGACCCAACCACTCCCTTCCTAGGGTTCGTTAACCATACCCCGAGGGACTCAGTCCTAAGATGAGCTTTACATTACAAGCATATTTTATCCTCCTCAAGCTTCTGCGTAAAAATAAAGAGAGGTACTCGCTAGAAATGGTGGGGGAATTGGGAAGAAATGTATCTAAACCCCATTTTTGTGGAAGACACTCTTGAACATGACGCCTTTCACTCGCCTTGTGTCTATAGGTTGGAAAGTCCACTTCTGTCTCCTCGACATCATACCCCTAAGATTACAAATTGGTCTCGCGGATCCCTATTGTTGAGTCGTTATTTTCCAAGACAGTTGTCATGTCATCAATATGTTCAAAGAAAAATTCAACCCGAAAGCCTACGGCAAGGGCCATTTCTCGCAATCTTAAGCCTTGAGACAAGTATTTCCGGCCATCCCCAGTCACCTTAATCACTTGTTACTCTTAATCTACATCAAATCTTGTTACTGTTTCATGTCATTGATGTGGAATTGGCGCCCTGACGGGTTCTTTCCGTCGACCAACTCATTATCCGCACTAGACCTTAAAACCAATTAAACGAAACTTGCATGTCTTCAATGGCGTGTTTCGCCATTGGTTTTCATTATTGACTCTAATCGAGATTCAATTTGTGCGTTCGACCACCATTTATTCACATTCTGGATTGTAATTAGTGTACCTTGGGAGTCATCATTACTAATTTGCGGATTTCCATTCTTGTTACAATCTGGTGATACACTCAATGACCGGTAACGTTGTTTCTACCATGTTTTACTTCAGCACATGTATTTGCATGTTTAGATTTGTACTATAGAGTGGTGAGATGAAGACTCTGGATATTTTCCGAGATCCATGTTGTGTTGGAGTATATTCAATATACTATTGCATATATACACATTGTATGTCTAGTGGCCATGTTCAAATTTGAGTCTTTAACACATAGATCCATTGCGTATTTTTGGTAGCTATGTTCAGGTTTGATTCATATCAAAGATGGATCTGTATGTTTGGTGGCCATGACCTGCCTTACTTGACATGGATCTTTCATGTCAGCATTTATGCTTTGAAACAGCCTTTAGCCCCAGCAACGTCACCTGATGATATATTATTGTAATCGTGATTTCTTTGTTTGTTACAGGTGCTTCAACTGAATCGCTTTCGTTCCCTCTACATATTCTCAACAAAGTATTTCACCTATCAATTAGTTTCTAACTTCATACTTTGGGGGCTCTTTGTTACACATCATTTTCATCATCCCTAGACGAATACGTAAACTCATCTGCTTCCTTCTTCAAGGTCAAGTGGCCTAAGTTCCTGAAGAGAGAAGGGAGAAGAAACCTCTTTCCTCAGAAAAGAAGTTGCATTTTCCCTCATAAAAACCCTGTAAAAAAGGAAGTTTGCGTGTCTCTAGATGTATGTGGTGCAAGAATTCTACTCCCGCAGTTGTACCATAGCTAGGGTGCGAAGATGTTCATAGGTTGCTCTATAGTGAGGGTGCGAGAATGCCTACACATTAATGGGAAAATTGAGCGTTTTCTCGAATCTTCTCTAAGGAGAAACTTCCATGGTGAGGGTATCCTAATGATTTGGATCTTACTCGCTCTCATAATTTAGTGGGATCATCCAACCCCCACCTTATCCCTCTTCTAAAAGGAGAGGAACTCTCATGGAGAAAGGATTTGGTTAACTTGGAGCTTTTGGAATTGGCTAAGTTGGATTTGGTTGGAATTACTATTGGAGGTTCTAAGCTTTCTTGTCAAGATAGATTGTGAGTAGTATAAGATCTATGCTCTCAAAATCCTTGGAATGGAAGTGTGTGGGGAATGAAGGAAAGTTGGAAGGACCCATGACATCAAGGCCATGGTTGTAACTTTCACATTTAATATGATACAATAATATGATTCTTTCCTATAAAGCTTTACTGTGTTTCCATTGTATGATTCCTTGATCACATACATAGGTTTATATTAAGTTTATGCTATTTCTATAACTTTGTTGGTTTCTATTCTTTTGTACCAATAAAATGTTGGAAACGGAGTTTAGGATGATGATGGCTAGAGGATGTATGCTTAAACCGTATGCCACCCATCCCCTTAGTTAATAAATCTAACATCTAAAACTTAAGGAAAGCGCCATGTTCGGGTAGGTTTTGTTCTAGATCCGTGGACCTAGAGACTTTTTAGTGTCTAATTTCACCGACATTAGTCCCGATAACAAGAGGGCTTCTTGCCTCAGGGTGAGGTTATTCATGTGTTGTGTCCTCAGGAAATGACATTTCAATAATGCGGGAAGTTTTTAAAGGTGTTTTGAAGAAGAGGCTCATTCTTGGTATTCTTTGATTTATCTCACAATTGAGGCCCTAATCTCTCTTTTAAAACCCGACGCTATTTCTACCTCATAGATTTTCAAAATTGTTATGTCATACTTCCTAATGTTACATGGTGTCTTCTTTGATTGTTTCCTCTCAAGTTTGTTCTATGTGCTCAATATCCTTGACATTTTCCTAATGGTTGTTTTATATGTCATGAATTTTCAGTCAGTTTTTGTTGTGTCTTGATTTCTTCAAGGGTTTCCTCATTCATCCGCTTTCTCCTCATTCTCAAGAATTGGGGCTTTAGGAGAAACCATTGCTCTTTTTCTCTTTTCGATTAGTGCCCTTGCTTGTGAGGTCCGAAGCTCACCGAGGTCTCGGAGCCTCTTATCTCGTGAGAGGTTCAGCCTCGCTCCCAGGAGGTCCGGAGCTCCGTCTGCGAGGTCCGGAGTCATGTGTAATTTGATAGGTCCGGGCCAACTTTAGGTTGAGGAGGTGGAACTTTTTTTTGGGTAGTGGTATCCCCTTCTTGTATGTCTTCAATTTCCTGTGATGGATTTTCGCTGGTATAATTCAGGTTGTTATAGTTGTAGAGGTCTATTGGTCCCAATAAGATCACCCTGTGTTAATTGTTTTGAATCGATTTACTTACTATCAGTTTAAGTAATCCATGGTGGATAATGATAGTAACAGGATCCTTTTTGGACTTCTTATGTTCGGCTGACAACCTTTCATGTAACATGGCATTTAGAAAAAAATGTAGATTGATTACTAACCTTTGTTTGAGTGACGCTAGTAGTTTGAGGTGGCGTGGACGGATTACATCATATCACTTCCATCACTTGTGATGTACCTCTGAATTACTCCTACCAATTCTTTCCATGGTTCATCGAGGGTGTCGCTAAGCCCTTTCCCCATTTATCCACCTCTCACCGTGGTCTACGGCGATTCTACGCTTTGAGCATTGTATATCTTCCGTCTACTAAATGACTACTTTAGGAGACCTGCATCCTCTACCACGACATTTTAGTAACCGGAATTGTGATATCTCGAATCCATGGAGATTTCTCCCAGTTCTCAAAGAATTCAGCATGATAAATTCAGACACAGTCTTTGAAATACTCCGGCCCACCCCTGCAAGCAGAAATTATTTGGCTCATCACTACTACAGGTAATGTTGGTTCCCTGCGCACACTTCAAACACCCATCACTTTGTGAGAAAATGAGAATGACTATCATTCCTAGTTGCAAACTTGGTTAGACCAAATTGAGGAAATATTACCAAAATAGAAAATATCAGAGAACAGTGAGTGTATAAAAATGTGGGTTTTTCATTTATTACAATCATTACAAACTTATTAGAAAACATGTCGAACGTCCACTCCCCTCATTATTGTAGAGGTCGACCTCGATCGTCAGCGTGGGTGAAAGTAATGAGTGTAGGTATTTCTAGTGAGAGGTAATAATTGCACTGTCATCGCCGATGGGGACCAATCATGTATAATTTTCAAAAAACATATTAACTGTAATCATTAAATGATAGTCCTTTCTCATGGAAATTCAAATCTATTATACCTATACTCAAAAATGTTTTAAGGATAAATAAGTAGAATAAATTAAATCTGCTATCATTTTTTTAAATATTCCACATATCATAATGTCAGCATTATTCTCGAAGCTATTGAATATAAACCAAAGTGATAGCCCTGCTATTGAGTAAAGGAAATCTAGAGACACACAAAAACTTGGTGTTTTAAGGTAACTTCCATACCACAAGAAGAGCCACTGCTACAGTGTCCATAGCCCCCATTGTGGTTGCCTTTAACCCATAGATGAGCCTCGTGATCCCACAAATATTTAAATCATCTCTTTCCTACAATACCACTATCCCCGGGTTTGGTAGCCAGACACGGGATGATAATGCCACCTCATTAGATTGTAACCTTAAGGAACAAGCTAGTCAGGATGAGACCCTTGTCCTTTGGCTCAAAAATGTCGTGCCACACACCTCGGTGTGTGGTATCCATAGGAATGTCACTTACATTATTATCCTATGATCATGGTAGGTTGTCTTGTGACGAGACCCCCTATCTTGTGGGAGAAGTTTATATTTATTTGTTTTCTCTTTATTTTATTTCCATTTTTTTTTTTTTTTTTTTTTTTTTATATATGTAGATATATAGGGAAGGAAACAAATTATGGTGGTTACTAGTTATGAACAAGTTTTAATATATTCCAAGAAATTAATCCAAAAACAATTTGATAAGGTATGAGAGATAGTCCACTAAATAATGACAGATCATTATGATGCCATTTATAAATAGTTATAGTGAAAATTATTTGTTGAAATTCGTACCCCAAAGGAATGACTATCGTTTTAAAAACAATGAAGGAAAGGAATGACAATAAGGAAGAACGTAGAAGGAGAAGTACCTGTTCCTTTCAAGGGAACAACAATTTGCGCGAAGGGAACAACAATTGTTCCTTTCAAATGAACAACAACGATACCCAAGTTAACAACAATCGCATGAAGGAACAACATATATTCCTTTCAAATGAATGAAATACTTGTGTGGAACAATAGCGTCTCTTCAAATGAATCCAGATTTGTTACTTTTAACCATATCAACGGATACTTTGAAACTTCCCACATGGAAATATATATATTTGTTTGTTGAATCTAAGGTTGATTAGTCATCAACTAAATTCATTCAATTATTATGGTTCAGTTTTATTTCAGAATCAAGTATGGGATGGTTTGTTGATGTCATGATTTCATTATGGTTTCCTGATTACTGTTGCGGAGCATGACATATTCATTTTTCTACGAAAGACTGTATTCCGCAAGTGTGATAAGATAAAGCAAGAGTGTGGAACATAAAAGAGTGTTAATTGTGTTGATTACAATTATCCCTAGTTCTTATTTTCTCAAACAAAATGAAAAGAAAAGAAAACTAACATTTAATGAAATCTACAAAAAATAATTATATACAAGATGCATGCTGTAAACAAAATTCATCATTTATGGAGTTGAGTTTGTTGGGTTACCTTCCCATCCATCCAAAATCTGAACAATAGGGTCCCTACTTACTTCGGTAGAAAGATTCTTTTGAAGGCTGATGGTAGAGTTGTAGCCTGTGTCCATTAACCATAAATGGAGATCCAAAGCCATCGATGGTGCTTAAAGTGATCAAGCACACATATCACAAATTCATCAATTTCATATGGTCCCAACCAACATGTCTATAATTTTCCCAAAAAATCCTCGGGAATTGAGTCATAGATGTTTCAATCACCCTTCTTGAATGATTTCTTCTTGATATACTTTTCGTGTCAGGTCTCTCTTTGTTGTTGAATAATAGTTGTGTGCTCCACAACAGATATGCATGTCGCATCCAATTCGTTGAGTTGTTGAAGGCGCTATTTATGTGTTTTTGTTAGATCCAACCCAATTTCCTAGGCCATCCTTACGGTCTTGATCTCAATCTCGATTGGGAAGATGGGTTCTCTACCATAGACTAGGTGATAAGGAGAGTAGCTGGTAGTTAACGCCATGTTGTGAGATAAGCCCATAAGGCATTTGGGAGCCAAGAGCTTAAATTTATATCATTAAGACGCATTTGTCGATTGCCTGTGACCTTTGTTTGTGCTTTCTACTTGTCTGTTTGTCTGCGGGTGGTATGGAGAAGTAACTCTATGCTTAATATGATAATTTTCTAGGGTGGTGGTGATTCTATGGTTGTACCAGACTCTCATCGCTGATTACTCTCGTAGTCCATACGCATAAATAATTTGAAAATAAATTTGATGACTACCTTTTCTGTTGCATTTGGTAGGATTTTCTACCCATTTGGTCATGTAGTCCATTGCCACTAGAATATAGGGCTCTGATTTGAATTTGGATTGAAGGATCCAACGAAGTCTAGTTCCCATCTCTCAAAGGGTTCTGTGACTACTTGTTCTTGTAGGTAAAGGGCATTTCATCACTCTCGGCCTCGGTTTTTCCATCCTCACGACAACTCGTTTGTGTCCGACGTATTTCTTCTATCTCCTAATATTGAGGGCCAAATAGTAGCCCATTCCAGAAATTTTGTCCAAATTCCTGGCTCCACAAAATTCCCACCATAGGATTGGCCGCGTCCTCACCGCATGTCAAGGTAGATTTCATCATCTTGTATGCATCTGCGGATCTAGAGATTAGCTCCTATCTGGAAGATATATCCACTGATCCAAGCGAATCGCACTAATCGATGATCAATTTTCTTCCCTTGATGATAGATGTGCCGATAATATTCCTGCTGCCAGATAATTTTCCACAACAATGTACCAAGGTGTCTTTGTAGTAACAAAAAACAGATGCTCATATGGAAATTGATCTTCAACCTGCTAAGGAGTCATTTTGTTTTGGGTGGCTGGATAGTAAGCCCGTGACAAGATTTTCTCTCCTCGGTCAATCTTTGATGGTGATGTCAAATTCCTTCAATACTAATAACCACCGAAAGTGGCCCGTCCATTAGTAATTGGTTTTATTATATAGACATCTAATAGTAGAAAATGATCAAGATACAAAATAACCGGATAGCCCGGCTATATAATGACAGAATTTATTGATGCCATGTATAACAACTAAAAACTATTTTTCTATTACTTTGTAATTAAGTTCATCTGGAGAAAGATTCTTGCTAATGAAACAAATAATGTAGGGTTTATTGTCTTCTTCCTATCAAAGGAAAGTTCCTATGGCGATATCTAATGCATCTGTAGAGATGTGAAATGGTATTTTCCACTTTGCCCCCCTCAACACTGCTGTCAAGCCGACATCATCTCTTAAGTTCTACGAATGCAACATCACACTTGTCAGTCCACTTAAATTCAGCATTACCAGTCAAATCTTGTAAAGGTGCAATGGTTCTTGCAAAATTTTCCATAAATTCACGATAGTATCCAAAAGCACCAAGGAAACTACATACCTCTATTTGTGTGTGTGGTGTAGGTAGATTAAGGATAACCTCTATTTTTGTTGGATCTACTCTAATTCCATCTGCAGAAATATAATGCCCTAGTACCACACCTTCTGTCATGATCATATGACATTTTTCATGTCTTAATAATAACCTGGTAGCAATGCACCGTTCTAGTACCATCTCTATATTATTCAGTGCTTGATCGAAGTCGTCACCATAAGGAGTGAAATCATCCATGTAAACTTCAAGCCCTTCACTGATAAGATCATTGAATATGCTCAGGATGACCCTTTGGAATGTGGCTGGAGAATTACATAGTCCAAAGGGAAATACTCTGTATGCAAAGGTACCCCAGGGGCATGTGATTGTAGTTTTATCTTGATCTTCTGGGGCAATCTGGATCTGATTGTAGTGACTAAAACCATCTAGGAAAGAAAATAATTTATTTCCTGCCAAAGTATCCAGGACTTGATCGATGAAGGGTAAGGGGAAGTGGTTCTTTTGAGTGGCTTTGTTAAGTTCCCTGTAGTCAACACAGATTCTCCATTTCCCATTTTTCTTGGGGACAATCACTAATGGGGAAACCCACCAGCTATCTGAGATAGGATATACAAAATCTACATCCAACAACTTTTGTAATTCTTCTTTAACAATATCCCTGAGATGGGGATTCAGTCTTCTCTGCGACTATCGAATAGGTCAGGCATATTTATCAATATAAATGTGGTGTGTGCAGAGTTGTGGATCAATACCTTTCATATCAGAATACTCCCAGGAAAAATCTTGCTGGTATTTAGAGATGACTTGAATTAGTTTTTATTGTTGTTGATCATCTAAATTTGCATTGATGTTTAGACACCTCCCTGGTGCAATCTCAACAGATTTTTTGTTATGAACAATTGTACTTGGGATTTTTTGTTCCATTAAATCTTCCAGCGGGTCTCCCTTTGCTTCACAGTCTAGAACAACTTGGAGCATATGGCATGTTGGGTTACCCATGGTGGTTGGGCTATTAATGAACCCACTGATTACGTCATCCTATAGTTGGTTCTTGAGTCTGAGAGATTTTTCTAGTGTGAGAGGGGCTCGTAAATCCTTTTTTGGATATCGTGGTTGTGGAAATTGTGGATATACAAAATTCGGGCTTGGCTTGGCAGGAGGATATAAGATGAGATTCTTTTTGATACCTCCTCTAGAAATTGTCATATTACTAGTTTGACATCCTATGTACGCATCGGTTTTTGTGAGCCATGGTCTTCCCAGTATCAATGGATTCCCTTCAAGCCCACTTCTTGGGTTGATGATGAGGAAATCCGCTCGATATTCCCAAGAGTCGGTTGAGATTGCTATATCATGTAATGTGCCAACTGGTCGAACCACCGATTGATCTGCCAATTGTAACATAATTGGGGTGGCTTCGAAGGAGTCAAAACCCAGGGTATTGCAAGTTTCCATAGTCAGGATATTGATGGCCACCCCCAAATAAACTAGTGTATTTGGAAAAGAACATCCCTAGACTGAACTATTACTATGGGATTCCCTAGATCCACATATTTGATTGGTTATTGTCTGCCAAGAATTAGATCAAACAAGGCTCCTACTACACGAACTGTTGATGATGAATTTTTTATTTTCCTAACAGGATTCTTCCCACATAGTTCCTTGATTGTTTTTGCATAAATTGGAATATCTTGTAGAGCCTGCAGGAGTGGAATCTTGAAATATAAATTCTTGAGTTCCCCTACAATGTCGAAGTTGGGATATACGATAGGTTTTTCTATCATCAATCTTTCGGGGTACGGAGGGGAAGGAGTTGCATCCTTATCAAGGCCCTGTGATTCGACTGTGTTTCCCCCCTTATCGATTTCTTTCGTTATTACCATAGTCATGGGTGTTATTGCTGGTTGTTTTTCATTCTCTTGCTCTTGGGAAACGTTATTTTCTTCAGGAGAGATTATACGCCCCAATCTCAACCAGAGTTCGTTGCACCCTACCGAGTTGGGTTCCCTTCCCCATTCTCCATAATCTGGACAAGCTGAGATGGTATATTATTAGGATTTGGGTGAGGTTGGGTTGTTAGTTGGGGGCACAATTGCGTTATAGAGTTTTGGGGTAGTTGGAGTGGAGCTTGCAACATCGGTTGGGTTTGAGGGGCCATCATGGGTTGATTGTTTATCCCCATGGGGCACTGCCAATTCTAGTTCCAATTTGGATTTTGGGTAGTCATGTTGGGCCACTGTGAAGGGTAGGGGTTATTTGAGTTTTGTCAGGATGAGGTGGGGTATTGCGAGTTAGGTCAGGTAGAATTTGCAGTTGGATGATTCTGCCAAACAGGATTTGCAGTGGGCTAGTTTGGCCAAGTGAGATTTGCAGGTGGGTATTGTTGGGGTTGCCAGTTCTGATTAGTAAACGCCTAACCCTGCCATGCATTACCCGAATTTTGTTGTTGATCATGTTGTCCAGAAAAGAAAGAGGAAGGGTCCTATAGTGTATTTGGAGGTCGGGTTTTCCATTGACGACACTGAGCCATCAGATATAATGATTATGTGTCCTCTTCCACTTCTCTTAAGACAACTTTTAGTCCAGGGAGTGATGGGCATTGTTCTGTGTCATTATCCTTGGCACAAATAGCGCAAACCTGAACCACATCCAAAGGACAATCCCTTCGACCATCTTTTCTTCTACATCTGTGGAAAAATATGGCCAAAGTCTGTTCTACTTTTGTTTTTTTTATTTGGCCTGCAACACATCCAATTGTGTAGTCAGAGTGCTCATAATATATGTTTTGAAATTTTCTAAGAGATTACCAACTTCAGCTCGTGTAACACCCCCGCTGGTAGTATTGCTATTTCTGGTGAGGGAAGTCCACATTCCTGATCTAGTCCATGTGCTTCCTCGTGAGAACCCGATACATAATCAAATGATGTTGTCATAAGTTTCTTGATAAATGTCACCCTTCCCAATTAGATTCGGTGTTTCTACCCATTCATCCTTCATACCTTTAATCATAGTTTCTTTAAGTACTTCACTTGGTAATGTACCATAGGGTGATCTTTGTAAATTATATTGAAATCTCTCAACATATTCTTCTAATGATTCATTTTCTTTTGCGGTCATCTGAAAGATTTCATCTTGTAGGTCTCTGGTTCTATAATAATCCTGATATTTTTTCAAGAAGGCTTATTTCATCTCATCCCATGAGTTTATAGTCCTGCTTCCTAATCCCATAAACCAGCGTAGAGATGCTCCTTTCAAAGTGGAGGGGAACGGTTTTAATTTTTGGGGTTCAGAGGTGTAATCACACCCTCTACATAGGACATAAAACTCAAATAAGAATGCGTCTGGGTATTATGAGATCAATCCATGGAAGGTTGGCAGGTTCTGTAGGGGGATTGCCTTGATGGGGGCATTGGAAATTAGATCAACTATTGGATATTCCAATGTGGAAGTCTGGGGACGTTGTTGATTTGGTTATACCATTTGATCAAAAATGTGACATAAATCTTCAGGAATTTTTTGATCCGGGTGTTCTATTCGAGGTGGTTGATTATTTGATCCTCTAGGGGATTTGGTTTCACTCCCTCTATCTAGGATTTCAGGTATGCCTTCTTTCACAAGAGATTTAGGATCAGAGGGTGGTGATGGGTCTGCCTTGGCAACCCCACTGATTTCTCCTTCTACCTCCTCCACATTATGATAATTTCCCTCTTCTAAAGGGTTGAGAGGTGGAAGATCTGTGCTTTGAAAGCTTTGCTCAGTCCCTTTAGTTTTTTTGTGAATCTCAGCGTGGGCTGGAGTTGGTGAGACTGCTACTTGAGGGATTCGTGTAGATCCTTTCCTAGGTCCAACCAAAGCTTGAGATTTGGCTTTTTGGATGATTTCGTCTCTGAAATTGATTCTTCCAGGGAGCATCAGGACCTGGGCTTTGGTCATTTTTGGTGGGGGTTTTGGTTTTTCAAGATATTTCTTATTAGTCATACACACTTCACGCATAAAGAAATTCAAAAATAAACACCTATGAAACCTCTTAATGCGTCAACTGGAGGTAGGCGTTGGCATAAGCATCTTACTTATTTCCTGCATAGGTTCTTTCCTTCCGTATTCAATACCTCATCCTCCAGAGACACATTCTATGATACCTTTGACATTCTCCCTAGCAACGATGCCAAAATGTTGGGCCCTAAAGATGTCCTAAAAACAACCTTAGTTTAACATTAATTTATCAACCCAAGGATTCATATTTTATCTCAAGAACATCGGCAAAGTCTATGCAGATAGCTTGTAGAGGCTAAAATCACATAGCTAAAGCAAACCTGAGTTTATCCACAATCAAGTTCCTCAAATGTTCATCTAATGTTTCTAAGACTAAGACCTTATTTAACATAATTGAAATCTAATTACTAACATGTTGTGAATGAAAAGGAACTAGCTAATCTGTTGAATTCATTTAACTAAGAAATAATGATTGAATCTAAGTAAAGACTTGTAGAATTAACTATTAACTATGAATCGAATTGCTAGAAAGGAAATAACAAATTACTCTAGTGGAAAGAAATAGCAATTGTAATCTAATCAAAAGGGACAGAAAATATAACTGAACGGAAAGGAACAACAATTGTAACTTTAACTGAAAGGAATGAAAAATGTAATGTATTTGAAAGGAACAGAAAATGTGAATCTAAGTAAAGGGAACAACGCATATGAAAACGTGAGGAACTATCAAGCAACAAACTACGGTAATGGAAGTTGGAATCAACAATCATTAACACTCAAAAGAAATGTCTATCTTTTGTATGCAAAACAATATGAAATCATTAACACTTCTGTATGCAAAACAGTGTGAAATCATTAACACGCTTATGCATTCGTCCTATCTATTGTGAAAGAGAATTGAATCATAAAATAGAAATCGAACTGATACAATTACAAAATGGAAACAATAGTTTCTTCAGACTGGGCCCTCGGTCTCCAGAAGCAATGCTACTAGAAACTTAGTATGTAGAAATGGTAAAATGATCAAAGATTTTATTAACTTCACAGTCGGTACATCATTCACAAAAACTGCATGAGAATAACTCTCGAAGTTCTGAATATTTGAACGCAATTCTTCGATTGTCTTTTCATGATCTATTATCCTCTATATATGCAATAATCTAACTAGTAATGGCCATCCCCTGAGGATAGGAAGATCCTCGATTAGTTTTTCATTATTATGTTACATTTATAGAAAACTCAACTATCTTTAAAACTTCTTTGCACCAAAATTCCTTAACCTCCAATAGCTCATGCATCTGTCTCCTGTATTTCATGACAATATTTATCCAATCCTCAGAATAGAATCAAACAATTCCGACCGTTTTTTAGAATTTATTCATCATGACTTTAGCAATATCACTAGAAGACATATTAATCATTTTCTATCCTATTTATCCAATTAATAGAACAATCAATCAAGATTGTATCATGAACTGTGGGAATAAGGAGGATATTTTTACCTTTTTCATAACCCAACACAAGTTTTGAGGATCTGGTCAAGTTTGACCTACTTTGGGAATTTCATAGGTTGTCGAAGGAAGAGTGCAAGTCAAAAGCGGATAATAGGATCTCACGCCCCTTTAGGGATTTTTTGGCTTTGGGATTATGTATCGGGTATGGGATGTCGGACTCATGGGGTTACCCACATGAGTCTCTTTAAATATAAACAGAAGTCTAGGTGATGTAAGAAAGAGTAGGATTTTTTGGTACTGTGCCAAGTGCTAAGTACTGATTGTAAATGCTTTGTGCATGCTATGCTGAGAAATCTTCCAGAGCTAAGTGAAAGTGATCATAAAAGACTCAGGTAAAGGATTGCTGTGACTCTGTCTGTGTGAAGGAGGATCTAGTGAAGTGTACATGGATCTCCTTCCATATGGGGAGTATGATTTTGAGGCTCTGTGCAGGGAAATATTGACCGAAGATAATAAAAGAGAAGAAGATTTGATGGACATAGACCCAGGCTGGGGGTGAACCACCGATATGTTATGCTATATTTTTGTTCCTTTGTGATTATTTATTAATATATGATTAATGAAGTAATGTATGTTTAGATCCATTTGATATAGTAGATTAGTGCTTATTATGTGATTGAATGCTAGATCTGATCTATCCCTTTATGCTAAGTGCTACTATATACCTTGGATCTTAATGAATATTGCTATGCTCTGTTTTATTTGCGGAGCATATACTGGTTAAATATTGATGAAATACATTGCTAAGTGCTTTGTCAAGGTGTTGTAATCATAGATCGTTGTCCCAACAAAGTTTGCAAACATTTGAGTCATGCAATCCACCCCTGCCTCTACCTCGGTACGACTTCATCTTCTTCAAGAGTGCTTTTCGAAGGGTCAGAAGTTAGGGATTTTTGGTGCGTTGTTGTAGCATTTGAACCCCGGGTCTGCCCCTATACCAACAAATGTCTCATGTCGGGATTTGAAACTTTGATTGCTAGGAAATGAATAAAATAAATCTCTATGCGTAGATCTGTTTTAGTGCGCATTAGTCTACTTGACTTGGTAGCCCTCAAAAAGAAGAAAGTCAGATCTAAAGAAAAAGAGGTAAGATATAAATCTTTTGCTTTGTTAAAGGTAAGAACAATGGAATTATTATTTTATTGAAAAAGTATGATATGGAAATTTTGTTTCGAAAGATTGGATCTAAGTATGTTTGATAAAAAATTTATAACTTGAAAAATAGGGCACAACTAAATGCAAGAAGGTTTGATATGAGTAAATCTAATAGAAATAATGAAAAGATATGTTATTCCTATGTTAGAAAGAATGTTTACTAACAAATGGATGCGGACCCTAGACATATTTTTTGCAGTTAGCTACTGGTGATTCCTAGTGCATTACAGGAAAGGTTGTGATCATTTTCAAAGAAAAAGAAGATTAACCCATTTTTATAATTGCAGAAGACCGATAAATCTTGCTAAGGAATGCCCTGTAAAAAGACCTAGTTGTCTTTGTTGTTGGCCATGGATCATAAAGTTTTGGATTTCCCTATCATGAGATTGATAAGGTTGAAAGAATGAATATGAGACAAGAAAACCCTGAGTAAGATCAAGAAGATAAGACCATGGAAGAACCCTAGAAAGAATCAGAGAATGTATTAAGCAAATGAAAGACACCCTAAATGATCACATAAATATCAACTTATCGAAGATCTTAAAAGAAAACTAATGGATAGAAACAAGAATAGAAGACTTCAACAATGACTGTGTTCTCGATGAGGAAACACAGAATATCATGACAGAAAGAACTTGGGAAATTTTGGAAAGCCTGCTATGATTCCTTCATTAGGAGGACAAGGATTATTTAGAGGAGTTGATAACCCATGGTAACGACCAGATTCTATGAGTTCATGAACTACAACAGAGTAATTTGAGGTTGTTAACTTTATTGAGAACAAAGCCCCATTTGATATTTTGTTAGGAAAAAATTGATTGAGAAAGATCGTCAGAAGAAAAAGAAGAGAAGTCTAAAACAAAAGAATAAATACTAAAATATTTATGACTTAGGAGGATAGCATTAATGGATTGGAAGAACATAGGAACAAAGATCACTAAAGTTGTCTCGTAACTAGAACTTGAAGGTCAAAGCTGAGTTGACCACAATAAAGACCCATCAAGAGTAGAGAACCACCCAAGAGAAGAAGCATTGCCTCGAACTCTACCAAATACCACTCACTACATGAAGTTATATGCTAAAAGGAGATAAGAATCAGAAATGGAAAAGAGAAATACTGGCAAATAGCATGATTACAGAATAAGGATAGGAGCCCAAGAAGAAGAGAGAAAAGACAGAAAAGTTGCAATGTCTAAAAGGAACTTCAGGATGAAGGTTTGAAAACTAGAACTCAATGAGATATCATAATAGCTGAACTCACTTCGCTTACCTACTGCCAATATAGCTTGAAGCATTATAACTGCTATCCCGATGCCCAAATGAGCCACAATAGAACAATGCTTATGGACAGAAATCTCACCACGATCATAATTACTTGCAATGAACAAGAATCCTTCAAAGATTGATGAATATCAGTCCGGTTGAGAGCGATCCGCTGAGCACCACTATCTACTTATTGTGACCAATGTTTCATTGAAATCACTTTTGCGAAATATATCCTAGACAAATCATTGCTACCGTGATTAGGTTTATTGAGATCGACACATGTTCTATTGCTTTCAGCACTCATTCAACCACCTTAGTTATCCGATATAATCATGCATGTCGGACAAGCTCGGTCATAGAGTTATCGAATAAGTTCTAATTGATCTGGTGGTTGAGAAGGTGATTTCAAGGAGTCAAGCCTCCTATCACGAGATGATTGCAGCTCCTAATTAGTGCTTGCGATCCATCCATCCTAATTACAACAATAAAATGAACCAAGAATGGTGATGACTTGGAAAATTTGAAGTTAATCCTGACTATCCTACCTAAATGCATCCCATCTTTGGATGGCGTGGTGAGTTGTGACAATGTCCCAAGAGATCTCTTTGATTACACCATGGTTACTGTGGACCTAAAGGGGATACGGTTGTGAACTAAATATTCGAGGATAAGATCACAGTAACACCAAGATTCCAACCTAGGACCGTAAGAATAATGTTCCCCACCTCTCAGAGAGGTGATGAGGAGACCAGGCCCTTGGGCACCCCCACTAGGTCATAGTCCTACACTGAGGGGAAAAGTCAAGAAGTTAAAAAGTCATATTTTAAGTTGATTTAAGAAAGGAAAAGATAAAGGAGCAAGATAATTCAATAGAAGAATAGAAGGATTAACCTAGGAGTTAACCTAACTCAACAGAGAATTAGAAGGAAAAGTATAAGTAAGATATTGGGGCACACCTATTACTCTCTCTAGTTTTGGATTAGCATTTTCTATTGCTCTGAGCATTTAGTTTGGGGGTTTTGTTGAACAAACCTTTGTGAGAAACTCATTGGTGAAATATCCACCACCTTGTTCCACAGCTCAATCTCTCGGGGATGAAAGACTCTCCACACCATTCTAGTCTCAAACCATATCCATCTAGTGCTTCAGAAGGTAACTCACATAATTATTCTTGTGTTTCATAAGGCGCACCATCATTCAGAGGGAGGTTTGATCCAACTTATCCCGAGGGCCTGGGGCCATTCCTGACAGTTGGCCTGTTTATTGTATGGTGACCATCACTTGAGGGATTTTCTGGAGGGTTATCATCATTCTACATTTGTTCGCAGATTGGGACATCTTGGAGCCATAGGGACGCCCCAGATTCAGTAAACTCAGATCTAGGAGATCTTTCTGAGACTGAGTCCCAAACTTCTTATCCCATGGATTCTCATAACTAGATTCTATACTCTTGAGAGTTTCGTGAGAATTTGGAAGCCTCCTTCATCAGGGCCAAAAAAGCTAGGGTTTATGCCATCTAGGCACACCATTCAGTGAATGAGTTCAGATCTATAGGGTTTGTGAGTGGATTTGGATATTTGGACACATGGGTTGTCCTTATAGTTGCTCAATCTATCATTTGGCATACTTCTCGGGATGATTGAACACTTTGCAGTGTGGCCAAATTATTGAGGGCTTCAACATTTAGCAGGGTATGGCACCTTCAGCTTGGAGGTTAAGCACTAGTGTCTGGTGATCTTACTTGATTCAAGATTCATTGTATATCCATCCTTTGGAGGCTTATTTTGCATTGTTGGGAGCATTTGTAGCAACTCATATCTATTTCTTTGTACAACTATCTGAGGTTTATGCCATATCGGCCATCTAGCTTTGTATTGATCCTACATTGTTCATAATAAAAAGGTCAAACTTTTGTTTGTGCTTCTACATCTTGAATATATTGTGATCTTCATGTGTTGATGAATCTTTGTATGCACTTAATAACTCAATAAATACTGTACATCAATAGATCATTAGTAGTTAGTGATTCAAGCAAAAATATTTGGCTTGGGATCACTAGCAGAATATAGCTTCTGATCCTCCAACCTGTGGAGAGATCGGTGCAAGGTATTAGGGAATTGTTATGGGTTTGAGGAAGAAAAACAAAGGAAACAGACGCAGAAATGGAAGGGTCAGGAGAAGACCATGAGCCTCAGGGCTTGCCTTTCTTAGTAGCCGAATTTTGTAAGTTCCAAACATGAACTGCATAGAAAGTACATTGGTCCGGCAGTTGGATGATTATCAGGAAACCAACAAAAGGGAACAGAAGGAAATCTCTTGAAACCTTGAAGAAAGTTGATGAGAATTTCAGCCTGTCCCCTTCTGATGCAAGTAACCCATAACAATTCCCCTGTACCTTCTGATGCAAGTAACCCATCGAGGCAAATATCTTGATACGTATGGAAATAAGGAGGTTGGAGGGTCCATTGGAACCCATGAGGAAGTCATATATAACCCGAAGAAAGCACCGGGATCCAAAGGAAGTCTTGAAGGTATGTTCCATGGCGATAGGGTAGAAGGACTAATCATAGGTCATACGCCGTTGTTAACAGATGAACTAGCTAACACTCAGGTAGCAGAGTTAACCCCAGACCAGACATGCCCACATTCACATATGGAGCAAGGGCATGAACAGGTTGAAGATTTTGTGGAACAATTATCCAGGAGTACCAGGGAATACTATATTTTGGATATGAAAGTTCAAAGACGTATATCCCTAGACTAGTATTTTCAACTCAAGTTCAGAAACCAGCTCAGGATGAACCACAGGGGCAGTTTTGAGTTTGGAGCAAAGGGAAGATAGATTCCATACTTTGATGTGGTGGTATGATCAAGATGATATCACAAGCATGGGTGTAGAAGATGGATACTTACCTACAGCTTAACCCCATGAGAGAGATGATACTAACGTTTCTTAATTTACTTGGATGGCAAGGCCCACGGACTGGGTGGTACTCATGGGATCACCACACTCATCCACAACCAGATTGTATCCTATACATAATTCACTCAGAGGGTCATTGATAGATTTGATCTAGAGATCCCGAAATACATTTTCGAGAGCTCACCAACTCAAGAAAACAGGTACGGTTGAGGCATAAGATTTATGAGTTCCAGGGTCAGTGATGGTGCAAGATATGTCCCAACCAGGCTCATGATTCTCTTTACAGAAGGATTGATGGAACCCTTGAAGAAGTTACATGTCAAGCCTACCAGCCTACGTGAATCCATTTGGAAGACGAGGGATCCGGGTCCACTGCTAAAACCAAAATTCATACCTGCATCACCTCCTAACAATGGTGGAAGAGGATCAAAGGCCTCCAACAAACCAGGGAGGACGACCCTAAGGGTTGCGAAAGGGTCAGGAAAAAAATAGAGGACAACACCAAGAGGAACTGAGAAGGAAGAAACTCTCGCTTCACATGCAAGGAGCCATGGAATCCTCACACAAGTGCATGGACAAGGAAATATACTACATTGAGGTCACTTAAGATGACGAAGAAGAGGAAGAGTATGGTCAGATACAAAACATGAGGCTGAAACGTTAGAGGCAACATAAGAGGAGGTTCCAAAACTATACTGCATGGGCCGAGATAAGTCAGATGGCATCTATCATCAAAATACCTAAGTTCAACACCTTCAGGAGGAGAGGGGTCTTGCAAGGACAGAAAGTGTCGGTTCTGATTGATGATATTCCCACAATTTCATTGATGTGGTATTACTAAAGAGGAGGCACATACTGCCAGTAGAGTTTGAAGGATTCAAAGTGGAGGTAGCGGTGGTAGTACTATGCCCTATAATGAAGACATACCAGTATGAAACTCACCTTGGTGGCATGAGTTAGTTCCAGATGTGTATGTGATGGATCTTTCTGATACCAACATCATCCTAGGGTGCAGTACTAAGTAATTTTGAATCTTATCATCACAAATTGCTAAGCACCATGGAAATGTCCTTGTGGGAGGAAGGAGGATGAAAGGTTGTGCTCAGAGGGATGACAGGTAACTCTGCTAGAGTGGTCATGGCTAAGAGGATGGAAGCCATCTTCAGAAGGGAAGAACATACACAGAGGAATGGGTCTCAAACATGGTGATGAAGGAAAAGGTACATTACACTAGAGATCAAAATAATCCCTCGAAGCTAAGCACCAAAAGGTCAATGATTCCTCCGTGTGTGCCACTAGATGTGGGTTTGAGCACATCATTGAGCTTAGCCCCTGCTTCTAGCTAAGCCTGTTATCACCACACCATATAGGCATCCCAAGAATTATAAATATGATATAGAGAAGACCATCAAGAAGCTTCTAGACATTGGACACATCAAACCAAGTTCAAGCCCACGTTTGGCCAAGTAGTTCTGGTGAAGAAGAAGGATGGGAATGATGAGAATGTGCATTGAATTTCAGGCTTTAGTCAAAAGATGATCAAAAACACATACCCAGGATTGATGAGTTGCTGATGAGCTACATGGAGCTATATATTTCACAAAAATTGATCTTCGCTCGAGCTACCATCAAATCAAAATGACGGAGGAGGACATTTCAAAAACAACCTTTAGGTGTCACTAGGACCATTGCAGAGTTTTGGTGATGCCCTTTGGGGTTAACCAACGTCCATCCACATTTCAGTCTTGCATGCAACATGTGTTAAATAAACAGTTGAGGAAACACTTGTTGGTATTCTTTTGATGACTTGCTCATTTACGCTGAAGACCGAGGAACACCTTAGACATGTGGACCAAATATTATCAATCATGGAAGAAAAATCACTACACGCCAAGGAATCCAGTGAGTTTGGAATGATAGAAGTTCTTTACTTGGGACACATCATAGGGGAAAATGGGTACAGTACACCAGAGAAAATAACAGCCATTAGGAATCACCAATTCAAAATACTCACAGAACCGAAATTCTGGCCTATGCACACATATGCAATGACCAAGGGATTTTCTCAGCTGTGTGCGCCTTTGACTGATTTGACTAAAAAAGGGGCCTTCAAATGGAACGATGAGGCCCAAGTCATGAAGGAGAAAATGAAAGAGGTCATGAGCACCGCCCAGTTCTATCTCTTCTTGATTTCATCATACCCTTCACTTTAGAGTGTTATGCCTCAGGGGAAGGTATAGGACCTGTGTTGATGCAGAACAGGCACACCATTGCCTATGAAAGTCAGAAACTCAAGGGTCCTGGAATCTACTTTTGACAACATTTATGCAACAAAGAAATGTTATTATCATGCATGCACTAGCCAAATTCAGGCAATATTTGGTAGGTGCAAGGTTTGTATCAACCATACACAAGATTAACATTCATTGGAGCATGATTTAATGAAAGACAGCAAAATAAGCAAGATACATGCCTACGAATTCGACATTGAATTCATCAAAGGAAGAACAGATCATGTTAATCGTATTTTATTATCCAAAAGGCCATCCATCTTTTCCATGTCTAGTATGTCAGCCGATTAGCGAACACTTGATAGTGGAATATGCAGTTATCGCTCACTTGTCAACCGCTGGATGGGGAAAATACGTAATGACAATCCCAGGGTCATAAATGAACTCATCTATTACAGAGGCCGGATCTTTTTAGTTCCTACATCAGCTCTCAAAGATAAGATCATGCATGCATGTCATGACTCACCAATAGCAGGCATCGTAAGCACGTGAAGATCGTGACAGGCAAAAGAGAGAGGTTGCATGGAAAGGCCTCAAGGGAAGATGTGATGAATCATGTCAAAGAATTCAGCATGCCAGAAAACAAGGATGAGCACACACACCCTGCAGGACTACTGCATCCCCTACCTATTCCAGAGCACAAGTGGGGAAAGTATATCCATGGATTTCATCAACAAAGCTGCCTAGAGCACATGGGAAAGATTGCATTTTCATGGTGGTAGATAGTTTGACAAAGTTTGCACACTTTTTCCTCCCATAGCCACAGACTTCAGTGCAGTATAGGTGGCCGAATTATTTTTCAGAGGTGTTCAAATCCATTATTTGCCTACCCAAAACCATCATCGCGATTAGGGACAACAGATTCATGAGTGCGTTTTGGCAAGAGTTGTTCGATTAGTGGGTATTACATTGACTCCTAGTACTAGCTATCACCCCATGGGATGGTTAGACTGAGATAGTCAATAAATGGGTGGAAGGTTATCTCAGAAACTACGTAGCAGGACAACAAAAGCATGGGTTAGATGGTTACATTTAGGAGAATATTGTTACAACACCACCAAACATATGTCCATTGACATGTCACCCTTCAGAGCTTTTATATAGCTATGATCCTTATCATTTGTGGAGATTTAATTTGGTGACAACAGAGCTCTGATGGTACATGATTGGATACAACAGAGCCAAGACATTCTCAGGAATTGAAGGATCATTATTAGAGGGAACAAAACCAACAAAGGTCCAAGAAGACAAGCATAGATTTGATCGTACCTTTGAGGTCGGTGATTTAGTCTATTTGAGGTTGCAAAAATACAGGAATGCCTCCATTAAAGAAGCAGAGTGGAGAAACTGCAGCCACATTTCTTTGACCCTTACAGGGCTCTGGGGCAGGAAGATAGACGCAGTAGCTTATGAGCTGGATCTTCCACAAGGTAGCAAAATTCAAAACGTATTCCATGTCTCATGTACCTTAATAAATCCCTCGGTTAACATGTCAGCCTATTGAGGCATTATTCTGATGAGGAGGGACAACTTGTTTTTGATTCCATAGGAGGTGTTAGAAGTCTGAGAGAAGAGGCTCTGAAACCGAAGCATCAAGGAGTATCTGATCATGCGGAAGGATTTACCCATTGAGGAATCCACTTGGGAGCAGGAGCACGCACAGAAGAGTTTGGGAATTGCTTGAGGATTGGTAATTTCTGCTAGGAGATTGTAATGTCCCCCACCTCTAGAGAGGTGATGAGGAGACCTAGTGGACCTGGGCACCCCACTAGGTCATAGTCTCACACTGAGGGGGAAAGTCAATAGTTAAAAGTTATATTTTTAAGTTGACTTAAGAAAGGAAAAGGATAAAGGAGTAAAGATAACTCAACAGAAGAATGGAAGATTAACCCGAGTTAATCTAACTCAATAGAGAAGAAGGAAAGTATAAGTAAGAGGTTGGGGTGCACCCCATTACCTCATTTATGGTTTTGGATTAGCATTTACTATTGCTCTGGAGCATTCAGTTTGGGGGTTTTACAGCAAACCCTTGTGAGCAACTCCGGTGAAATATCCACTCACCTTGTTCTGGATCTTTGTCTGTGGATGAAAGACTCTCCACACCATTCTAGTTTCATCCCATCTCCATCTAGCACTTAGAAGGTAGCAGTATCGTACTGTTCTTATGTTTCCGTTAGCGTTACACCATCATCTAGAGGGAGGTTCGATCCAACTTATCCTGAGGGCCTAGGGCCATTTCTGACAGTTGGTTTTTGTTTGTAGGGGTATGACCATCAGTTTGAGGATTTTCTGGAGGGTTATCACTAATTCTACATTTGTCCCATATTGGGACATCTTGGAGCCATAGGGGACGTCCTGTGATTTAGAAAAACTCAGATCTAGGGAGATCTTCTTGAGATCTGAGTCCAAAACTTATCCCATGGGATTCTCATAGCCTGATCTATATTCTTGGAGAGTTTCAGAGCATTTAGAGGCCTTCTTCATCAGGGATGAACCAACTAGGGTTTCAGTCATCCAGTGGGGTGCACCATTCTGTGGAGGAACTTAGATCTACAGGATTTGAGAGTGGATTTGGGAATTTGGACATCTGGGTTGTCCTTATAGTTGCCCGATCTATCATTTTCCATATTTCTTGGGATGATTGGACACTTTTGGTAGCACGAACGAATTATTGAGGGCTTCAACATTCTAGCAAGGCATGGCACTTTCCATCTTGGAGGTTGAGCATTAGTACGGCCTGGATCTATTTGATTCAGTCTTCATTGTATATCCAGCCTTTGGAGGCTTATTTTTTATTGTCGGGAGAATTTTGTAGTAGTTCATATCTATTGCTTGTATGGCCATCTGAGGTTTATGCCAGATCAACCATCTATTGTATTGATCTTACATTGCTCATAATAAAAGGGTCAGATCTTTTCTTGTGCTTCTACATCTTGAATATATTGTGATCTTCATGTGTTGATGAATCTTGTATGCACTTAATAACTCAATAAATACCTGCACATCAATAGATCAATAGTAGTTAGTGATTCCAAGAAAACATTTGGCTTGGGATCATTACAAAGAACTACATAATGCTCGCTCCTTAAAATTATTTGATCAGGACGAAAGGGAAGAACTCAAAAATAATCCCCCATCCATGGACTATGAACCTCACGCAGTCCACCCTCTTGAATGTGATGAATATTCCACACTTTGGAAGGCACCATGAGGTTAACATGTGTGTTAATCTCCTGTTATCATGTTACCATGGTAGCTATCTATGGCTAGACCGATGCGTCATAGTTCATCTAATGTTGATCCATAGGATCACCAGATTGAGCATGCAGGGACCCGACCCATAGGACTTCTACCCAGGGAAGGCTACAGATCGTGCATTGGCACAAAGGATCAAAGACACATATGGTAATGTAGAAAATGGGACAAGAAGCTACAAGGTAGCTTCCATCCAGAATGGTGTAGTGCACCTTGCCTGCCAGTTGATCGTAGGAAAGATCGTGAGAAATAAAAGACCTACATAGGTCACATGATTCATTGTTGACCTTGTCGGTAAATGTGTAGAAGCACTCCAGATGAATTGGGCGAAGTACCTAGTCAACCAACTAGAATTGGATTGTCACGAAGCTTAGGATCAGGGCTATGAGTTCCACTTTAGCTGGCTCCTAATCCTCATAGTGTTTACTTCTTGGGAAATTTCGGAAGGTGCGACCTTCCTGGACATTGAGCCGTTCGAACCACTCACTGCGAAGTTCACCACGTTCTGGTACTTGAGAGATATGGGAAAACAGTGGAAGTCGAACGCAGTATTCCACACGTACTATATCTAGTTGAAGAGAACTACCATGGTTGTTCCTCACATGACGCATAACACCCTGCATTGGTTCATACTTCTCATGAAGTTCCATGCAGTTCAACACTTCATTTATATCACTACACGCGCATACGAGCATAAAGAAGAGATTTAGTTATACTATAAGCTCACATAGGAGGACCTCGATGATATAACTAAGGACTGATCAGTAGACCTTCTTATCCCTGTTGACCCTACAAAAATGTCTGATCCTGAAGTAATTGGCAGCTCAGAGGCCACTCACAAAGAACATGACACACCTGGAACCAGCAAAAGGAAGAAGACCGAAGAAGTACAAAACCTGATTAGTGTGTCAGATGCAACTGCTTCAGTATCACCTAGACGAGGAGGTGATGATGATGTAGATAGAGAAGATACCAATGAAAAATAAGATCAAAAGAGCCAAGGAGAAGTAACATGTCCTAGGGATCTTGTTGATGAGGTTGATCCCTCGAAGAAATGAAAGGTTTCCCCCATGAAACCTACCTCACGGAAGAATTCAAGAGCGAGAAAAACCACTATGCGAACCATGCTCACGGTCGATGACTTCGACTTCATCATCGCAGCTATAGTAGATGCCTCATGGGAAGTCTTGTAGAAATATGAATCCAAGCAGGAGGAAATGTATGACAGAATCAAGGTTGAACTAAGAGGGGTACAGTAGGCCCTACAATCTAGCCACGTAGTATCCACTGCGCCCCTGCCATCAGAAGCACCAGAATTGGGAGATGAGCCTACCCAACTCCATAGAATAGCTGATGCAATCAAAGATCACCTTCATCACACACAAGAAGAAACATAACAGGATACAGAGGCCCTAAAGCAAGTGAAAAAAGTATTCATAAAGCAATGTTGAGTTGTGCAACAGGAGAAGGTTTCTCTCCAAACAAAGTTTGAAGAGGCGAAAGAAAAAATCTAGCAAGATAAAGAGGAGTTGCTCGCAAAGAAGCTTGAAGTCAAAGAAGCAGTCATCAGAGCACTTCTCTCTATGACAGGATTAGAGAAAAAAGTGGAAGAACCAGTAGATCATCAAGTAGCGCAGCTTGCAAAATCTATCCAACAACTTCAATAGAGAATCGCAGATCTGTAGCTATGAATAGTGCCCAACACTCTGGAGGATGTACAAGATCAAAGAGAAGAAAATACTCAAAGTGCAGTTGAGAGAATCAAGGCCCTCGCCATGGAATGTAAACATCTAAGTTATCGCACTACCCAGAATTATGAGAGACTCACTAAGGATCCTGAAATGAAGGCACTGGAGTCACAGCTCCAGGAGGCAAAGCAGTAAGCAGAAACAGTACAGGCGTAGTTGAAGCCCCTGTCAGTAGTTGAGAGGATGAAGTGATCCTAAGAAAAGTGCACTTCCCAAAAAAAGGTCCACACCATTTAGAACAAAGTCATGGAAGTGACTTAGAGGCTCCAACCAATCCAGGATGAGGCTTGCCAACCATTCGCAGAGATTGAAGGGTAAGGAGAAAAACTAGAACAAGTCATCGCTATAGCTGAAAAACACTTAGACTCACATGTCAACGAAGCAGTTATCCAAGATTTTGCTGAGCAGGAGGCCTTGGCGTAGCAACAGGTTGAAGCAGATTGAGCCAGGATTGAGGCTTTTGAAGCAGAGCAACCCATATCAGAGTGACTCGGGATGAGCCATAGGTGAGTGTTGGGGGCCTGTTGGCCCTTGACCAAGTTTTGAGGATCCTTGGTCATGTTTGACCTACTTTTGGGAGTTCGACAAGATTTCGAAGGTAGAGTGCAAGTCGAAGCGGAGATCATGGGATCTCGACCCCTTTTTAGGTATTTTTAGGCTTTAGGCTTATGTAACGAGTATTGGTATGTCGGCCCATGGGGTTACCCATGTTTAGGCCCTTTTTGTAATATATAAATAGAAGTCTAGGAGATGTAATAAAGAGATGTTTTTTTTGGTATTGTGCTAAGTGATAAGTACAGATTGTAAATGCTTCGTGCATGTTATGTTGAGAACTTGCAGAGCTAAGTGAGAGTAATCAATATTCAAATGCAAGGAATCAAAAAGACTTACCTACTTACTTGGGGACTTGGGGCCCTGAAGATCACATGCTAGATGATATCAAGTGAAGTCATCTCATCAAAGTATCTCCCCATGTGCTTAAGCATATAATATAACAAAGATAAGTTAAGCACGTACTAATCATGATTATAAACACACACATAATTGATCATGAAATAAAACTCATGAAGATGGGTGGGAAGGAGGAAATTGTGCTGGAAAGAGAAACCATCAGCCTGATCATCCCGCTTGAAAGTGTAGCCACAAAACTAATTAACCCATCTCTGAATGAGTCTACTATATGTAGACTAAGGTTCATCTTCATCCACACACAAAGACTCACTGCTTGTTGAGTGTTGAGAGGAAATGAGGGATCGAAAGAATATTGTATGGTCTCTTGGAGAAGAGGGTAAGAGGTAAGGAACATTTTTAGGTGTATCAAAACACCGCCTCTTCCCCTGTGAATCTCCATGGAAATATCCAAGATGAAAATACTTCTTCTTTGAATAATTAACCTATGACTACTATGAAGTGGCCACATCCTAGTATTCCTCAAAATATGAGCACAACGGTTGGAATTCCTTATAAAACAAATATGCATCCTCAAAAGGGTATGTACCAAAGGATGACTAAATATCACTCTGAGTATGTTGTGACAAGTCATCCTCGAAGGGGCGGAAAAAATATGTAACCATATCATCACCAAGAAGCCAAACATCTGAATCATATACGTATCAGGACCACTCCTGTGATGATGACACCCCCTCTTCCTGAGAGATACTCTCAATTTCATAAATGGGGTCTCTATGAAATTTGAGACAACTAAGATCCCATCTGTACCTGCCAGCCTGTATGAAAGTGTCTATAGGCTCATCAACCATATCTAAAGGTACTTTAATAAGACCATCAATATGACTGACAATGACCATCTCTTCATCTTTGTGTGTAGGAGGAGGAGAGGCATGAACATATTTAACTTGACCTTCAAATTCTTCATCATCGAGGTTGATTGCTTCTTCAAAATTATGAGGTATACAAGGTTGGACAACCTCACCTTCATCAAGTGGGATCAAAGATGGCAGTGCCTCAATATGTTTTTCTTTATCATAATTCTTCTTTTTTTTTATAGACAAGCCCCTCTATCACCTCTTCATCATAAGAGGCTTGATTTTGAGTGAATAGTTATTTTCTTTCTTTTCTTCAAGGGGATTTTTCATATCCAAGGTTTCCTCTGATACTTCTTCACTCTCAAGGTCCTGGAATAAAGAATCATCAAGGTATTCTAAAGGGTCACAACTCATCATGTTCTCTTATTGATGTGCAGGAGGAGTAGAGGTATGGATGTCCTTATCAAGTGGAAGAGAAGATACTTCATGTTCATCATATGTCTTATCGGAATCTTCTTCGATATTTTCTTCATCTATTGTCTCATCATTGATCAGAAAACCTTCTCTGAAAAGAGTGTGTTTGAGCTCTTGGAAAGTATCTTGCAAATTATGGGTAGCTGGCCGATAGTGCTTGAGAAATTCTTCAATGATATTGGTAGAAGAAGGGATTCTCTTCGGATTACATGAGTGTGCAAGAAAAATTCCTTTGACTTGATTCTAGTGAATATACAAAAATTTTCATTAGACCATCTTCATGTAGCACATTTAAGCTCGAAGCATGCTTCATATAATTCATGACATGGATGACTGCTAGAGTTGGATCACCATCAAATTTGGAGAAAATTTCCCTCCATTACGGGGAGAAATGATTTGGGTATCCAGGGATATCCTGAACATCAAAGGAGAGATAAACCTTATGGAATTCCCATGGTAAGTCTCGTGAGGCCATGGTTCCATTACTTAGGGTACTTCCTCAATGGAGTCTCAATATGAGCTCAAGGCTCACTAAAGGATGGAAAAGGATAAGGGAAAAGTGGGTTCTGGGAAGGTGGAGTTGCCATATGAGTTTCAAAATGAACTCATCAAGAAAGGTGGAAAGGGAATGTCCCTTAGGTGGAGTCGCCAGGAAAGCTAAGGGAAAGGATTTGGGATAGCTTACCAAAGTGTTGTTAGGGTCCGAAGAAGATTCAAAATCTTTCCCAGAAATGACGCAAAAATGTTATAGCACAAGTTTTAGGTTGGGAAAATCCTGAACCAACCACGAAACAAGTGATACAACTTGGGAATCCTACACCCAATGTCACCTCAATGTAGGTCCCACACTTCAAGGGTGAATAGGTCACTCTAGGGAGGTGATCTCGGTGACCCTAGGGGGATTGATATGGACATGAATATGGATTGATATGAAGCCCCTATAGGTCAAGTATAAGTGGAGTGAAAGGAGGAAAGAGATGCCTTGCAATTCAAGTAATCGTTTCCCCACATGTATAACACTTCTCCAGAGGATTGTACCTGCTCAAGACACAAGAAGAGACACTTTGCAATAGTATATGTTAGTTGGATCAGAAAGTTAATCTTGTTGTCCCTAATTTTCAGCAATAGATAACAGTATATATCAGAAAAAAAAGGGTACTATAAGTTTCTCAATAAATTCTAAAGATCAAGTAGAAAATGCAAGAGAAAAACTAGTAAATGGCTAGCTAAACTCAAGATGAAAAACCAATACTCTTAGCATAAAAGATAAGGATGTTGTAAACACTTGTCTACAGAAAATTATACCAACCTTATGGATGTAAAATTCAATTTATTACAACAATAAAATCATCCACTTAAATCTCCTCAAAATTTTCCAAAAAATGTGTTGGACCAAGGAGAACAAGTGTGCAAACTTTGAGAAAAATCCAATGGTTGATAAGAGAGTTATTCAAGCAAGTAAGTTAGGGTTTATGCAACCCTAATGTCTGAATATGCAATTTTGTAACAACATAAATAATTACCCCCTATATGGGGAAAACCTAGTGGCTATGAGGTTCCCAAGGCACAAGGAAAACAATCCACTTTGCAAGAAGTAAAAATGACTGAAAATCACGTTTCACAATGCAATATTTTATTTCTCCAATGCAACAAATCAATGACTAGTGCATTTACTATTGGGTTAATGGAGACACAAGAAGATTAGAGAAGCTACCTCCTTGGGGGTGTAATCCCTTTTACTCCCCAAGGCAAGTTTCTCTAAACTAGGGTTTAAGCTAAGAGGGTGTATGCCCTTATACTTCTTTTATAAAACCCTTAATCAATGAGATGAAGAAAATAAAATGATGAAGGCTATGGTGGGGGTGTATTCCCTTATACTTCACACCTAGATCCTAGCATAAAAATACTTGAACTTGAAAAATGATAGCATTATAGTAGAAAACCATACCAAGATTAAGAGAAATGCTGAGATAAATCACCAAAGGATCTAGAAAGCATCAT
This sequence comes from Picea sitchensis, assembly GCA_010110895.2. NCBI lineage: Eukaryota > Viridiplantae > Streptophyta > Pinopsida > Pinales > Pinaceae > Picea > Picea sitchensis. The sequence continues at coordinate 17,623 of SNQJ01S0066733.1, read as the reverse complement.
CCAAAGCTAGCGCTAGACCTTCCTCCATCAATCATTCATAAAAATAGCCATAAAAAAAGTGCACAAAAGATAAAAGAGCCAAGAGGGCCGAAAATTTAAGAGCAAGTCTCTCACAAGAGTGAGAGTTATGTTAAAAATGAGATCTTATGATCTCTATCTATACAAATGTCACCAAGGCAACTTATCCACAAATTGAGTAAAATACAAGATTAGGGGTCAACAACCCTAATATGGCCCCCTTTCATGAAGTAATTCATTTAAAATTCACTTTTTCACATGTTGGCCCTTGACCAAGTTTTGAGGATCCTTGGTCATTTTGGACCATTTTGGGACTTCAACAGGCTATCGAAGGCGAAGCACAAGACAAAGTGGAGATCACGGGATATCGACCCCCTTTTTAGGGATTTTTGGGATTTGGGATAATGTAATGGGTATGGGGATGTCGGCCCATGGGTTTACCCATTCTTAGGCCTATTTTGTAATGTATAAATAGAAATCTAGGTGATGTAAGTAAGGGGTGTATGTGATGCTAAGTGAAAAGGTGCAAGTTTGTGATGCTAAGTGCTAAGTGTAAGTAATAGTTGTAAATGCTTTGCGCATACTGTGTGAGACTTACAAGGCTAAGTTCAAGTGATTGTAGGATATTTTGTAAAGTCTTTGTGCTATGAACTAGCTCGGGGAAGGAGGATCTGGCGGAGTGCGCGTAGATATCCTATCCTATGCGAAGTAGGATTTGAGGCTCTATGCATGTAGTTGATTGGCAGAATATAATAAAGAGAAGAAGAGTTGGTGAATGTAGCCCCAAGCTAGGGGTGAACCACATATATCCTATGTTGATGTGCTTTGTGCGATGTATTGATGTGTTTATGTGTTAAATTTCTTAAGTGATTTGATATATATGAATGATAGATAAATATGATATTTCTCTATGCTTAATAATGCGAGTGAATGCTAGATCTGACCTATGTGAATGTTCTTAGTGCTTGAATCTGCTAGATCTAATCTGTTTTGTTGTGCTATGCTGCTAGATGCTAGATCTGGTTGAATACTGCATAGATATCTTGTTAGGGTTTAGTCGCGCTATGAATTAAGGTTGAATATTAACGATCTGTAATAACTAAGTGCTTTGTTAAGGTGTTACAATCATAGATCTGTGTCCCAGCTAAGGTTGCAGACATGTGAGTCATTCAACCACCCCTGCCTCTACCTCGGGTGAGACTTCATCTACTTCATAGGTGTTGTCGAAAGGGCCGATATTTAGGTTTTTGTTGGTGCGTTGTTGTAGCATTGAACCCTGGGTCTACCGTTGTGCCAACAAATGGTTCCGTTGTTGGGACCCGAAATTGTGATTGTTGGGAACTAAGGAAGAAGAATATTTGTGTGAAGATCTGACCTAAAATTGTGATTACTAGGAGTTGAGGAAGAAGAAGCTATGTGAAAATATCTAACCTGAAACCGTGAAAGCTACGTACATATATCTGTTGCCCTGGTGCGCAGTACTCTACTTGGATTGTGAAACTCCACGCTAAGAAGAGAAGCTTGATCTGAAGAAAATAGGTAAGATCTGAAATCTGTGTGCTCTGATAAAAGAATTTTTGATTAAAAAGGTAAGATCTGTAAGCTTTGTGCTTTGTTAAAGATAAGATAAGTATAATTTTTTGTTTCAAAATTATGGATCTAGATATGTTTGATAAAAAAATTCCTAGATTGAAAACTAAGGCACAACTGGAAGAAAGAAGATTTGATATGAGTGGATTTGATAAGAATAGTGAAAGATATGTTATTCCTATGCATAGAAAGAATGTTTGGACTAACAAATGGATGTGGGATCCTAGAAATAAATTTTTTGCAGGTTAACTACTATGATCCTAGTGCGCAGTACATGAAAGGTTGGGGATCATTTAAGAGAAAGTGAGGATTGACTCTTTGTTACACTTGCAGAAGAACGAGACATCTTGCTAAGGAATGCCCTGGTAGAAGACCTAGATGTCTATGTTGTAGAGCTATGGATCATGAAGTTTTATATTTCTTTAAAATGATTGCTAAACTTGAAAGACTGAATATGAGACAAGAAGACCATGAGAAAGGTCAAGACACTAAGACCATGGCAGAACCCAAGAAAAAATCAGAGGATGTATTGCTACAAATGAAAGAAACCCTGAATGATAACCGAAATATCATCTTATCATAGATATTCAAAGAAAAAGAGTGCATAGAAGCAAGAATAGGAGACTTCCACATCGATTGTGTTCTAGATGAAGAAACACAAGTGAACATCATGACAGAAAGAACTTGGGAAATTTTAGAAAATTCTGCTATGATTCCTTCATTGGGAGGAATAGGATTATTTAGAGGAAAGTTGATAACCCTATGTGGAAGACTTACCTTGATATCTATAAGTGCTCATGGAACTTCGACAGAGGAAAAATTTGAGGTTGTTAAGTTTATTGAGAACAACACCCCATTTGCTATATTATTAGGAAAACCTTGGATTGAAAAGGATCAAGCCAGAAGAAAAGAAGAAGAAGTCTTAGAGAAGAAGAAGAAAGAATTAAAAGATTTCATGACTAGGAGCATAACACACTTGATTGAAGAACAGGAGAACATATCGAAGCTATTCAGAAATAGATACTTGGACGTTGAGGCTGGAAGACTGCAAGCAGACTCATAGACGAATAGAGTGCCTACCCTAGAGAGAAAATAAGTATTTCCCTTCAATCCTATGAAATAATCTTAACAACAAGAAGTTACTATGCCAAAAGAATACAAGAATCAAAATGGATAGAGGAATATCGAGATGTAGATCACTGGAAGGAAGGTAGAAAAACTAAGTAAGACGAGAGCAAAGATCAAAAAGTTGCAGAAAGTTTCGGAGGGAACTTCGCAGAAGGAAGGATTCCAGAATTTGAACTTCGTTGGGATATCAGAATAGCGCCACATGGCACTTCGCCATGACGAAGCAATATAGCCATTGGAAATAGTATAACTATTATACTGATGCCCCGAATGAGTAGAACGACATATATGGTCGGAAATATCACCATCAAACCATTGGGACCATGTCGTAACAGACATAACTGAATTAGTGAAGGCTTCTCGCCCGTTGGAGAGACATGTTACCTAGTTATCTACTTATTTCGTCAATCATTTCACCGAGAACACCTTTTCCAATCATGATTATCTGAGCCCGCAGATTAGTTGATTTCACGTTGTAATGTTCCCAAGGCTGAGCCCTATTGTAAATCATGTCTATGAAGTATAAAGCTTGCATTATGAATTGTAATTATGTTTTATAGGTTGGTGAGCCAAGTTTATATAAGCTGGTGGGCTTATGTGTTATTAGGCCGGAGAGCCTAAGAGTTAAGGCCGAGAGCCTGCTTTTGTATATGTAATCATGCAGAACATTAATAAAAATATAAACATCGCTGCATGTAGACTGACCACGATGAATGAGTGATGGGAGACTAAGATTCCATGGAGTTGGTAAGGGATTGGGGGCTGGAAGGTTGGGAAGAGAGGCTAAGGGTTGAGCCTAGGGGCTTAAGTCCTAGGGAATAATATTTTAATATTATTCCAAAATCCATCTGAAATGTGATTTTTTATCCTTAGTTCTTTGGAAGGACGAGTGACTTCCAAATGGGAAGGAACGAGCTTCATGGGTGACAAGTGTCAACCCAAGCACGTGCAGTTAAAACTGTTGAGTTGAACCATGTTAGGGGGTCCTCCTCCATTCAACCATGGATTGTATGAACCATGAATCATGTGGCCCCTGTATTCGACCTCTGGATACCCTCATCCAGCTTGGAAACCAGAAAAGCAGAATGTTTTCCTGAGAAGCCGAGGCATCATTCGTCTGAGTCGTTTGAGTCTATGTTCGACCTCTACATTACTTCCTTGTCACGCACCCTGAAACCAGTGACAAACCCATGGATTGAGCCATGTCACCTGTGTATGTTGTGAGCCCAGCCCATTCTCTCTTGCAGAGTCGAGTCTATACCTGAACTGTCTTTGTGTTGCTACCTTCTATTTTTCTTGAGTGAAATTGACCAGTTGTTTTTGTTGTTATCCTCACCTTGTGGAAATTGGGCTGAAACTGGTTGATGAAGCGAGTTGTCAGGCTAGTGGTTGAAGAGGCAGGTTGTAAGGCCTGTGAGAAACTCCCTCTAGGTGAGAGAGTCTGTTGGGAAGTGGTTTTCCCCCAGAGAGAGTCCAGCACTAGCTTCAGAGCTCTGAGAATTCCTGATTCGGCCTGTTGTCAAGGCCCAGAAAGGGAGGTGAAGCACCGATGGACTGTGCTTGTGAAGGTGTATACTCCTGGGTGAAACAACCATGTAGGGAATGAGAGTCTGTTAGTAGTGGGCGTAAGAAGGCATCCTGGGAAGAATCCTTCCGGATATCCTATGCAGTTTTCCCTGTAACCTCAGCCTAGACTAGGATTCCTTGCCTTGGGTGGAGCTTAGTCACATCTTGGGGGTGACCTACTGCTGAGAGTGATGAGCAGCGTGGTCTAAGGCTGGGAGGTTCGTGGAAGGCCTGCACATAGTTGGTGGAATTACCACAGTTTCAAAGATAAGTATCAGCTTATGGTTAATATTATGTTTTGCATGCCTGTGATGATTATATGTATCATGTATTTTGTTGTGCATATGAATTACTGTTAATGCTAGGGATTATTTATGTTAGCAGTAATCTTGTGTTTAATCTGAGTTAAATGTGCTTAATTT
>SNQJ01S0066733.1:0-10396 GCA_010110895.2 Picea sitchensis | reverse complement strand
GCTCACAAAGAACATGACACACCCAGAACCAACAAAAGGAATAAGAACGCATAATTCCAAGACTTAAGAAGCGCATCAAAAAAAAATTCTTTAGTATCACTTGGTCGAGGGGGTGATGATGAAGTAGAAGAGATAAATGGAAAAGAAGATGAGTAGAATCAAGGCAAAGTAACATCGCCTAGAGATGAGGCTGATCCCTTGAAGAAAAGGAAGGGTTCTCCCATGAAACCCACTTCCGAGAAGAAATCCAGAGCCACCATGACTAAGATGCAGACGGTGCTCACTATTGATGACTTTGACTTCATCATCTCAACTGTAAATGACACCTTGTAGGAAATCTTCCAAAAACATGAAGCCAAGAAGGAGGATATGTATGACATAATTGAGGTTGATCTCTGAGGGGTACAAGAGGCCCTTCAGTCCAGTTGCATAGTGTCCATTGTGCCCCTACCGTCAGAAGAACCAGAGTTGGGAGATGAGCCAACCCAACTCCGTCGACTAGCTGATGCAACCAAAGCTCACCTTCATCGTGCATAGGAAGAAATAGAACAAGCCACTGAGGCCTTGAATAAAGTTCAAGAAGTAGTTGTAGAGCAACGTTGATTTGCAGAGAAGGAGAAGGTTGCTCTCTAGACAAATTTTGAAAAGGAAAAAGCACAGATTCAACAAGAAAAAGAACAGTTTCTTGCAGAACAACTCGAAGTGAAAGAAGAAGTCAATAAAGAAATTCACTCTGTGATAGGATTATATACAAAGACAGAAGACCGAGTCGAGCATTAAGTAGAGAATCTCATAGAAGCTATCTAGCAGCTACAACAAATAATAACAGACTTAGAGCTAGGCATAGTGCCTGACACCCTGCAGGATGTGAGGGATCAAAGAGATGCAACTGCTTGAAGCACAGTTGCGAGAATAAAGGCCCTTTCAATGGAATGTAAACAACTAAGTGATCACAGTGCTGAGACTTATGAGAAAATCACTAAGAATCCAGAACTGAAGGAACTGGAGTCACAGCTCCAGGAGGCAAAGCAACAAGAACAAACAATACATGTGCAGTTAAAGCCCCTATCAACTTTTGAAAGGATGAAGCAATCCCAAGAGAAATGCACTTCTCAATAGAAGGTGCACACCATTCAGAGCATAGTTATGGAAGTGACTCAAAGGCTCCAACCTATACAAGATGAGGCTTGCCAACTTTTCTCAGANGGAATGTAAACAACTAAGTGATCACAGTGCTGAGACTTATGAGAAAATCACTAAGAATCCAGAACTGAAGGAACTGGAGTCACAGCTCCAGGAGGCAAAGCAACAAGAAGAAACAATACATGTGCAGTTAAATCCCCTATCAACTTTTGAAAGGATGAAGCAATCCCAAGAGAAATGCACTTCTCAATAGAAGGTGCACACCATTCAGAGCATAGTTATGGAAGTGACTCAAAGGCTCCAACCTATACAAGATGAGGCTTGCCAACTTTTCTCAGAGATCGAAGGCCAAGGAGTAGAACTGGAGAAAGTCGTCAATGCAGTTGAACAATGTTTAGAGGGACCTGCCAATGAATTTGTTATCCAATATTTCACTGAGTAGGAGGCCTTGTCACAGCAACAGGTCGAAGAAGCTCAGATGTCTTATCATCTTCTTTGTTGAGGGGGTGATGAGGAAGTAGAAGAGATAAATGGAAAATAGGATGAGTAGACATCAGTATCACCTATCCGAGGGGGTGATGACGAAGTAGAAGAGATAAATGACAAAGAATATGAGTAGACATATGTGTCCCAGCCAAGGTTACAAACATCTAAGTATTGCAACCACCCCTTCCTCTACCTCGGGTGAGACTTCATCTACTTTGTAGGTGTTGCTGAAAGGGCTGGTAGTTAGGGTTTTATTGGTGCATTGTTGTAGCGTTGAACCCTGGGTCTGCCCCTGTGCCAACAACACATAAGAAAATCCTAATTTTAGAAGGACGTCTCCCCTTTAGGGGACATTGTTCCACTTTGAGGAAGTCGTTGGTGTTAGAGAAGCATGGGTAGGCATCCAAAGTCCACATGTCAAGAATATAAGCACTCTCACCATGGTGAATACCCTCTTCTCCTCAAAACACCCATGTGTAAAATGAGTGGCACCTCACCACCATGCCCTAGCCCCCCAAGCATGACATCAAGCTTAAAAATAGGACGTTTTACCCCTCCTGGGAAAATGGTTTGGAAAGTGAGGGTTAGGCTATTTCATCCAAGTCATCATCAAGTCCTTCCAAGTCTAATCTCTCTCATCTGACATGTGGGCCCTTGACATCCAACCTATGGGATTGTATCCCCATGGAAGCCTAATCTAGGCTTGTTCTCCCTAAATTGTCCACCAACTAGGTTGTGCAAAGAGAAATGAGAACACGCTCCAAGGATMTCAACTCATAACATCATGACAAGTGAATCCAATCAATAAATAATTTAGCTAAGCATGTGGATCAAAKATCACTATATCAAACAATTAATTTCTCTAAGACACTATGCGACTTGTCAAGCTTGAATATGGGAGGGTTGATGAGGTGTCCTATTGGGTAGATCTTGCCCTAAGTTAAGGAGAGCTTCCAAGAGATCCATCTCTAAGCCATATAAAGTGGATGAAGTGGTTGGATTGAAGACTCAATGGGCATAGGGCTCATAACCTACAAGGGGTCGTAGTGTCTCATTTATGGGTGCATTTGTAGAGGGTGTGTGGTACCTTTGTCCGTAATGCATTTTTTCCAATCCCATCAATTGAATTTTATATTTCTTTATTTTCATTTTCTTTCAATATATCATAAGGATAGGTTGAAGGTCACTGCCCTGGCGTGGTGACCATATGATGGCAATGTCACCCACAAACACCTACTGGAAATGAGAAGGTTGTCTCGTGATGAGACACCCTTTCTCTCAACCATGCAAATGAGAGCCATTGCCCTGGTTTGGTGACAAAATGATGACAATTTCATACCACTAGATGTTCATGGATGTGATAGGTCAACTCATGATGAGACCTCCTATCCTTGAATTAACCTTTTAAGCATTCTTTATTATATTGTGGGTCCCTTTTACTCAAATATAAGTGTTTTATTGCTTTCTTGGGTGATACCTGGGTGAAGAATCTCAAAGGTTTATTACAAGGATTTTAGTTTTTACCCAACATCAACCCCTCTGGACCTTCAACCCCTTATTCCCATAGAATGAGGGACAACCCCTTCTTGGGTCAATATACCCTAAAATCCAAAGAAATAAGGAAATGTAGGGGAATAATGATGGAAAATGGTAAGTATGGTCGGGAATGGTACAATGGCTCATCAGAGGAGTTCCCAGTAGAAAATCCATCCCCAAGAAAGACCACTTACTAGGGCACAGTGTCAACCACCAAGGTGAAGCAGTGAAAAAGGCATAGTGTTCAAGAATATATCATGAAATCTAGAGCAATCTAAGATACAACATAATCAAGTGGCTTGAATATTGAAATGATGCTCACCATAATACTGAATTGTACCTCATGGAGCAAGGCCCACTGCCTTCTGGAAGACAGCTGGTGTGGTGGATGCCATATGAAAACATGTGACCATATGTGGTGGTGAGTGGGTTTTTCATCTGTGCAAATGGTATTTCTGATCAAGTATTCTCTCGACACTCCATATCTGCAACCTTAGGGACTCGAGACATAATCTCATTAGTTATACACAAAATGGGGATAATAGTACCAATGTAGAGCCCTATGGTATTTCAAAACCAGATTCTACTAAGAGTCTTTGATACCCATCTTGGTGCGTAAGGCATGGAAATTATTTGTGAATTTTGACACTGTTTGGCCCCTCTCTTGCCGCAATGTGGTCCATCTCATGTATTGGTCTTCATAGTTACCAACATGGTAATATTGTTCTTTGACAACATCCACAAAACAATCCCAAGTGGGTTAGACCCCATATATTCTAGACTCCTCTGTGGAAATTTTCTCCCAGTAAGTTTCCCACCAATATTTGACATGGGGGAGAGCCTTAAGGAATGCGAACGTGATCTTTTCCCTGTCGGAAAAATTGTGAAGAGAGAAATAACCTTCTAACAGATTCAACCATTTTTCTAAGGCATCCACATCGATCTAACCTTCAAATATGGGAATATAAAAATTCAATTGTACCATTAAAGGAGAGCTTCCTCAAAAGTGGTTTCTTTATGAAGATGCACCTATTGCTATTGGCAGACATTGAAGAATGTCGACAAAATTCTCCATCATTTCGTCCCTCTGTCACGTGATATCTTGCTCAAGTAACAGATTAATAGAATATTCTTCTTTGTCATTTTTATTTTCTTTTTCCATAGAGGGTTTATTGGGTGTGAAAGAGATATTTTCCTTAATAGAGACAAGCTCGAGACCCAAATTTCTATACTCGGACCTCGTCGGGGACATGCATTGAAAAATGATAAAGAGCAGCCTGCTCTGATACCACTGATCCAGATTACTTTCGGCACAAAATAGAGTGGAGATATAATAAATAAATGTAAAAATGTGTATCATATATCCAACAATATAACATAAAAATATCATAGATATAAACACATAGATACAGTAATACACAATTTCTATTAATGAGCGAAATGTAAAGACTGTAAAATTACAGAGCGAAAGACACGCTAGAATAGTGGCAACTTATCTCTGAGAAAAGATGTGATGGCTACACTAATTCAAAAGAACATGATTAAAATGAGTCTATAAAGGAATTTTTAATCTAAATAAAATCCAAAACCCTAACCTCAGAAGATGAAAAGGCAACAGTTTTGTGGACCTCGTTTTGGGTAGTTTCGTGTATCGACTTCCCCGGGGCCTAACTTTGGCATACAATCTTTGTTTTGGGAGAACAATAGCTCGTTGGAAAGGTATCATCAAGGAGATTCATTTTTTAGGCTCAATTAGAGCCATGGGAAATCATTTAGGTACCCAATCCCACAAAAACGTCATTTAGGCCCTCAAAATGGCCTCGAAAGTTTAGGAACCGAAAAACTGCTAAAAATAGTAAATTTCCAAAAGACTATTTTGAGTTAGTTAGAATAGGTGGATGGCCACCAATATCCATCTGGATTAGTGTTAGTACTTATTGTATGTTTTAACGGTGTAGTTGGATGCATGCCTCTAGGCTCTTATTGGATGAACTAAGTTGTGGTAGATTTGGTTAGACATGTAACTTGTTATAGGTTAATGCAAAGTTATGGGTAGACTTTAAGTGAAGAGGTGTAGTTTGGTTGTAGTGGGATTAAGTTGGCCAAGATACTATAGCCAAGAAAATATTGTCCTACAGAACTTCAGGTGCATATTTGGAAGGACTCAAGTCATAGAAAACAAATCTAGGAAGACTATAGGTCCGTGATAGTTAGTATATAAAAAAATGTTTGGGAACTCTTCACCACTATCACTCTTGTGACAAGTGGTATTAGAGAATTTTTGTGGTTGCATGCTTGACTTTGTGACAGTTTTTTGTGCTCCACCAAACAAGTGAAATAACTTGAAGAAAGGTAGCATGCCTTGGGATGATTTTTTAAGTACTTGGGTGAGTATCAATGGCTAGTTCAGATGTAGAAGATAGTGAGAGTGGGGGAGATCCAAAGATGACAATGATGAGGAACATGCTTTCAAATTTATAGAATATTATCGAGAAGATAACAACCTCTCTTTGTAAGCATGGAAAAAATGTTGAATCTTTGGAAGAGAAAATGGTTTTGCATGTGCTATACCATAAACACTAATGTGGATGAATTTCTAAAGACTACAAACATAATGATTGCATCCTTGACAAGTGATGTTGAGGAATGATTGAGAACGATGGAGGAATTGTTGACCACTTTGGTGGCACAAGTCAAATACCAAGAATACAGAATCAATGTGTTGAAATGCGTTGTTTCCAATGGACATAGTTCATCAATGCCTATGAGGATAAAGATTAACTAACCAAAACCATATCATGGCACCCAAAATGCCAATTTACTTGGAAAMTTATGTTGGGACATGGAATAATACTTGGAAAAAATGAATGGAATTTCAAAGGAAGACAAGGTGAATGTTGATGCGACAATAAATGAGGCATATGACTTGGCCTCAAAGCACAACATGGAGAATATTGAAAATTGGGTTGATATGAAAGCACACTTGAAGTCTTAGTTTGGGTCGCAGAACCAATCCTATATTGCATGGAATCAATTTTTTGGCTCTAAGGAATATAGGTAGGATTCAAGCATATATCAATATTTGTTTAGGCATTATGTTGGAAATAGAAAACATGTTCAAGGAAGACAGATTATTGGATTTCATGAATGTATTGCAACCTTGTGTGTAGAGTAACTTGTAACATCAAAATGTGTAGAACCAAGTATCTTTTTCCATAAATAATGTTCCACGATTAAGATGGGGTACATTATATAATGGTATCAGAGCGGAAAGTTCAAACACTAAGCCATATAGGCTAGAATCAACATCCTGAAACTAAAATTGCATAGTTAAATCTTAGAGAATGTCTACAATGTGGTTGTCATATTTTTCCAGGAAAAAGAGTGAGGAGTTTGCTTGTATTTTCGGTGAATTCAAATTCAGTGGTTAAAATACCCAAATTTAATTTCTAAATTTCCATGTGTTGGGCCTGTAATTGGTTGAATTTGGAAATTACAGTGTAGCCATGAAGAATTGGGAGAAATTGGACAAAAGCACCAACTTATGAAATGAAATTGGTTACGAATTCGACATGAGAGAGTCGAAGTTGGGTGCAAAGGTCAATTCGATATTAGAAATATTAATTTTGGGTTCCATGGTGGCCTTGGTAAAATTTTCAGAATTATTTAATTCTAGAAAAAATTGAAATTTGCAAAAATTTAGGTATTTTTTCGTACATGACATCAACATGACATGGAGGAAACATGGTAGTTATGTGGTAGTGACATAGTAGAGGTGACATGAATTTCCATGGTGGAAGGCCCACGTTGGAAGTTAGTCGCACAGTGGTAAGTGACGTGGGAGTCACATTCATAGTGTGGTATAGCAATATCATAATAGTGTGGTATAGCAATATCATAAACCATTGTCGCATGGGTAGAGGGTGGTTTTGGCTTGAGGCCTTGTACCATGCGACACCATAGAGATCATTCCACATGGAATGTAGTTTGGAACATTGCAACTCAAATGTTTGTTAATTCTCGTGCATGTTTGGGATGCGACATGGCCTCTCTATTGTAGATATTGCCAGAACTCCACCATCGGATCTCAGAGATGTGCAAGTTCGTGCACTCCAAGGAAAAGGTCTGGGATGGGACCCACACATACCCACGGCCAATGAAGGGGTGATACGTGGAATTTGACAGTGATGGTGGGACCCTTGTCCCATCGAGGGTTATATGTGTGCCAGCTGGGTAGGTGGGGCCCATAAAATAATAATATTTTATTAATGCTTAAGGCCAGCATAGGAGAAAGAGGAGAAAGAAGAGAGATAATGAATATGAGGAAGAGATGAAAGGGCTAGGAGGGTGACATGGAATCACCTCTAGGTTCCATGTGGACCTAGAATGCCACATCAACAACCACGCCAACAAATATTCCACGTAGGAAAAACTATTCCACGGTCTCAAACTAGAGCAGATTAAGTCATATTTAGATGAAAAAAATTGATTTTTTCCACAGAAAGAAGGGATACATACATGCCAGAGAGGGATATTTCCCATTTATTCTTGGATTTGTCAAGAAATGAAAAATAGTGGTTTTTAAATATTGGGGTCCAAATAATTAGCAAAGTTCCAGATCAAATCAAAATTCTTGGAGAGAGTCCAAAAAGTAGGAACAAAAATAACCTAGGAAGGAACTGAATAAATCCAAAGGGGTTTGGAATGGGGATGCTAAAACAAGGAAAAATCCATTATTTTGAGCCACCTCTTCGGGATTTTTGAGATTTTCAAAGGAAAAAGGTCCCCAAATGGCAATTCTTGAAAATTTTATTTACTCGAATTTTTGTATACTCATCAAGCCAGACAATTTTGTTTTAGTGAAATTTTCCAGAAGTGCACATTTTGGGAGATAACCTATTTGGTTAAAAATTCCAAGTATGGAAAAAAGGGGTGAAAAGTACAAAGTTGTCATTTCGAGATTGATGTACTTTTTTACTAGAGCAACAAGATGACAATCTGATATTTTTTATGAGTTCTTTGTCATAATTTTTATCTATGACAAATACAAAAGTTGTTTGATTCCTAACAGATTTACTTCTACAAGTGGCATAAGTTGGTGTCTGGGGATATTAGCACCATAGTGAAAAATGTATAAAATGAAGCAAAAAGTAATATTCAGATGGCCATAACTTTCTACTCAGACATCATAATTGAGTAAGAAAGTAGTCATTGGAAATCTTTTGGATAGGAGAATCCATCTCTCAACCCATAAAATTTATTTGGGCAGCATAAGTACAATCAATGCAAAAGAATATGACTGGTGACATTAAAGAGAATAAAAACTTATGTATTGTTTTCCATAACTGTGTATGCATATATTTTTTTCTAACATAAATTTATTTGCATGCACATTTTATTGTAGACATTAGAGGTACAAGAAGGTAGTTTGGTTTCTATATGAGAACCATAACCATGGAAGATTTCCAGAGGTCCTATAGTCATGGAGAGGAATTACTAGGGCTACATGTCAGCATGGGAAATGTTGAGACAGAATCTAATGGAAGAAGTGATAGAAAGGATCTTGTAACTATGAGAACACTATAGAGATAAATGCAAATTTATAGGGAATAATGAAAATATTATGAAATCCAAGGAAGATATACTTCAGAGTTTGAACAGGTTGCAAAATCAAGCCAATAAATATTTTGGTAGAAATAAAGAAACTAGCGCTAGACAAGTGACATCATCCATATCCCATAGCATAAGTGGTGAGCATGGGAATGACATGAAATCAAGGAGCATGAGAAGGTGCCATCATTACCTAGAGAAATTCACTAGGAGAGCTCATGCAATTTCAGAGCCATGAAGCAACCCAAGAGTGTCCCCTGTGAGGAGAGAAAGGAGAAGGCCTAAGGGAAACATATTTCAAGGTGAACTAAGGAAAATCAAGCCACCTAACATCAATGGTGAGCATAGGAAGGGAGAAGAGATTGAAGTCTAGATATTGGAAATTAAGAAATATTTCTAGTTGCATGATTATCCATCTAGGGTAGAAAGAATAATTTCAACCTACCATTTGCAAGGAAAGGAAACCATATGGTGGGACCAACTTAATAAATAAAAACACCTTGATGAGAGGAACATATCATGGAGGCAATTCAAAGTATATTTCCAAGAGAATATTTTTTTTGATCATTATTACAAGAGAAAAATGAAATAGTTCTTTGAACTCACGTTGGGAAGAATGACAATGGATGAGTATGAGAATATGTTCTATGAGTTGTTGAAGTATGAAGACTTCATAAAGGATGAGAAGGTAAAAATCCAAAGGTTTCTAAGTGGGTTACCCTCTTTATACAGTTACAAGATTCAATATGATAACCCTAGAACTTTGGAAGAGGCCATAAAGAGAGAAAATAATATTTATGAGCAAAGCAAAGGGAGGCCAGTCTTCCAAAAGACTTCAAATGATAATATGAATGGTAAGAAAGATAAAATACATAAAGGTTTGAAGGGACCCTTTTTCAAGAACAACTCACAGGAAAATAAGAATGGAAAATAAAGACAAAATAAGCATAAGAAAAAAAACTCAATTGGGAAAAGGCCAAGGCAACATCCTGGACAATGTTAGGGATGTGAGGGAAATCACTTATATAGAGACTACCTCACAAAGGTGAAAGAATAAGAATTTTCCACAACATTTAGGAGGTTGAAACAGTGGAAGACATGGGAGGCAACATGCAAAGGATTTATGGAGCCTTGGAAAACAAGTAACAAAAGTATCAATCCCCCATTATTGAAGTGGAAGGTAAGGTTGATAACCAACCCATAGCAATTTTAATTGATTCTGGAGCTATTTGTAGTTACATAAACTCTAACATTGTTAAATATTTCACTTGCAAAGGAGTAAGCATAAGAAATATTGGTTAGTTCAGTTATCCACGGTGGATAAGAGAAAGATCAATGAGTCAATTAAAGATTTTCTAATAGACTGAATGGACTCAACGCAAAGATAGATGTGAACATCATACCATTGCGTTCATATTATTTTCTAATTAGCATGGATTGGTTGTTGAAACACCATACTATCCTAGAATGTTACAAAAATACAACAACTTGTCTTGATGAGGATGGACAATAAGGAATTATTCAAGGCATTTTGAGAGTTGTAGTTATTAGATAAATATCATCCATGCAATTGAAAACATGTTTCAGGAAGGGATGCCAAATTTTTGCAACCCATATGGAA
>SNQJ01S0066732.1:9470-21853 GCA_010110895.2 Picea sitchensis | reverse complement strand
CACACTACATAACATTCATCTAGATATGAAATATTTAATATGGGTGCAGTTGTTAATATGTCTTTCAGTTGTTGAAAGGTTTCTTCACACTTGGAAGTTCATTCAAATTTCACTCCCTTCTTTTGAAAAGAAGTGATTGGGCTTGCAATATTTGAAAACCATTTTATGAATATTTGGTAATAACTAGCAAGATTCATAAATGATCTAACCTCTGTCACATTTCTTGGTGTTGACCATCCTATAATGGCCTCTATCTTCTTGAGATTAACTTATATCCCATATGTTGATATAATATTCCCCAAGTAGTGAATTTTCTTTTGATAAAATATGCACTTACTTAGTTTGGCATACAACTTGTGCTCTCTGAAAACTTGTAGCACCATTCTTAAAATTTTCTCATGCTCTTCTTATGTTTTTGAATAGATGATAATATTATCTAATAAAACAATCACAAACTTGTCCAAGTACTCACTTAACATTCCATTCATTAGGCACATGAAAACATTTGGGGCATTTGATAGTCCAAAAGGCACTACCATAAATTCATAATGCCCATATCTTGTTCTAAACATTGTCTTGTTGATATCCTCTTCCTTTATCCTCACTTGATGATAACTTGATCTCAAGTCAATCTTGGAAAATATACTTGCACCTTTCAACTGATAAAAACGATCATCAATCCTTGGAAAGGGATATTTTTTCTTTATTGTGACCTTATTCAGTTCTCTGAAATCAATACATAGCCTTAAAGTTCCATCCTTATTCTTTTAAAAAAAATGGGGGCTCCCCAAGGTGACACACTTGGGCATATAAACCCCTTCTTCAAAAGTTATTCAAGTTTCATCCGCAACTATTTCAATTTTGGTGTGCCCATTTTGTAAGGTGTCTTGGACACTAGGGAAGCTCCTGACACCAAATCAATAGAGAAATCAATGTCTCTCTTTGGTGGAAAACCTGGGATTTCCCAGAAAATATCTTCAAAATATTTTAATACCAGATGATCTTCAATACTTACCACTTTGTCTCCAGTTTCCTTTTCCATATGGGCTACAAAAAATTGACATCTCTTCCTGAAACTCCTTTTCAGCTGCATGGCTGAAATTTTTCTAACAACTATAACTCTTGGAATGCGTTGAATATTTCCTTGTTGTCCATCCTCATAAAGACATGTTATTGTCTTTTTGTAATAGTCTAGGATATCATGGTATTTTCCAACCAATCCATTCCAATTAGATATTCATATTAACCCAATGGTATGATGTTCACATCTACCTTTGTCTTGAGTCAATTCATGTCTATTGGACAATATTTAACCAACTCATTGATCTTTCTCTTAGCTCCTATGGCTAACTGAAATAACCAATGTTTCTTATGCTTACACCTTTGCAAGTGAAATATTTCAACACTGTTATAGTTTATGTAACTATGGATAACTCCAAAATCAATCAAAATTTCTATTGGTTGGTTATAAATCTTACCTTCCACTTCAATCATGGGGGACCCCGTTTGCTTGTTGTCCAAGGCTACATAAATTATTGGCATGTTTCCTCCCATGTCTTCAACCTTTTAAACATCTTGAATGTTGTGGTCAAACCTTATTCTTTCTCCTTTCTGAGGGAAGTCCCTATATAGGTGATTTCTATCACATCCCAAACATTGTATAGGTTGTTTCCTTAGCATTTTCCCAAATGAATCTGTTGTCTTGTGCTCATTCTAGGTTGACAATCCTTGTTGATTTTCTTGGGAGTTTTTCTTGAAAAAGGGTGGCTTAAAACATTTCTTCCTTTGATCCCTCTTTCCTTTCATATTCTCATTCCAAGATCCTTGGAATACTGGCCTCCCTCTGCTCTTCTCATAGAGATTCTTTTATCTTCTTATGGTCTCCTCCAAAGTTCTGGGGTTATCATGTTATATCTTGTCACTATAGAAGGAGGATGTTAGCACTAGAGGTCACACCTAGACTACTGTAGGTGTAATCCTAATACCCATCAGAATATAAATTGATTAAATTGGTTTGAATAGGTGGACCAACAAGATTGATAAATAAAGGGAGAGGGAAACAAAATGTTTGCAGCGGCATTCCATTGGGCATGGAGTCATAACATCCTACAGATGAAAGGAAATCAAATTGTATATCAGAAAAAAGGGATATATAATGATGAGTAGAATCATAATGAATATGAAAAAAGGAAGAACATCCATTGTACATAGATCCTTTCTGCAACAGATTAAAGATTTCTTAAACAATGAATAATGATTTAATGGGCAAGCTACAACAGATCCTCTATTGTTCATGAATCCATCAATCAATGAAAACTATGATCCTCAAAACCTACAATATATTCAAGCAAGAAGATAAAAAATAAATGGGAAAACAAAGAATACCATATGATAACAACTCTCATGAATATTTAGTGGAAAAAAAAATCATTACAAACATGCCCTCAGGCTTATAGATGAGCAACTAAATTGCTCCTCTATCTCTCTCCTCTCTTGGATCATGAATCGAACCCTTTCCTTGTAAAAACCCTCTCATATATAGTGAATGATCTCTATCTACCCTAATGAGGTAGAAACCAAGGAGCTACATAGGATCCTCCTCTATTTATGAGTCTTGTTACAAAAGATTCCAACAAAAACCTAACAAATTTCTATTTTTGGGGATCTTGTCTATTGTAATAAATGCCTTTTGAAACAAGTCATTATTCTTTCTCTGGAGATGGAACACATGTCCCTCATGTCCAACTAACTCCTAGGAGACCATTTTAACCTTCCCTGACAGCTGAAAGCCTTCCCATAACTCGGATTTGTCAGACTGTTAAAGTTCACAACACCTTTGACAGCATGCGCTGCGAACTTTCATGTAGGTGATGATTTGGACTTTTCTCCCAAACAATGAACTAGGTTAGGCTGATGTTTTTTCAACAAATCAATGGTAATATTATGCTTCTCCCAACCAAATTTCATAAGAACCCATATTGGAATTCAAAATTCATTATCAAAACAATCCTCTGCTTTGTGCTAATGCTTACAAAATGTCATAAATTACCAGTTCGTAGCGCTAGTGAGTCCAGGTGCTATGAACTTTCCTGTAGTAGTTTGTTTCACTTTTTCAAAGCTTCAACACCTAAAATATTATGCCAAGATTCCATACATGCTACAAAAACTTCTTAATCATGATATACAACTGGAGGAAAACACAAAAACTGTTAATTATGGTTTTAAACTCATGGCCATCACCAAAATGTTGTACAAGCATATAATAGAAACTTTGACCAAAAAATATAGCATCAACAACCCTGGAGGGATAATCATGCAACTGGAAATACTTTTTCATTTCCAACAACTAGGCCTTAGCCTCTTCTCCTTTCCCATTCTCACCATTGAAGGTTGGTGGCTTGATCTTCCCGAGTCCACCTTGCAACATGTCTCCCTTATGAATTCTCCTTCGTCTCCTAACATGAAACATACCTGGGATACTCCCTGGAACTGAAATTGCATGAGATATCCTACTAGATTTACCTAGAGAATGATGGTTCCTTCTTATGCTCCTCAATTTTCTATCATTCCCATGCTCATCGCTTCTGCTATGGGATTTGGATGTTGTCACTTATCTAACACTAGTTGTTGGCTTTGTGTCAGAGTCTTTATTATCTTTCCTCTACAACATATTCAAACTCTGAAGTATCTCTTCTTGAGATTTCATAATCTTTTCATTATCATCTCTATAGATATGCACTTCTCTTTGTAGATATCTCATAGTTACAGGCTCCTTCCTACCTCTTCTTCCATTGGACTATGTCTTAGCATTTCCCATATTGACATGTAGCCCTCTGAATTCCTCTTCATGATTATAGGACCCTTGGGTATATTCCATGGATATAATTCTCATACAAAAACCAAACTTCCTTCATGTACCTCTAAATTCTAGAAGAAAATGTGCATGCAAATAATTTTATATTAGATAAAATATATACACAGTTTTGGAAAGAATGCATAATTTTTTCTGCTTTCTAATGCCACTAATCATCTTCTTTTTTGTTGGTTGTAACTTAAATTGTCCAGATCAATTTTCTTGGTTGTTATATGTATCCTCCTCTCCAATATGATTCTAACGATTTCTTTATTTCTCAATTACGAGTTCTAATTAAAAAGTTATAGTCATCTGAATATTGTTAATTCACCCCTTTTGCACACTTTTCATTTTGGTGCAATTAATCCTAGACACCATCTTCTATCACTAATACAAGTAAATATATCAATAAATAGAGAAACATTTGTATGAGAAATAAATAATAATGATAACATGGAATTCATAACAATTCCTAGATTGTTAATCTGATGCTCCAGTAAAAAACTGCAACAATCTGAAAATGAAAACTTTGTCCTTTTTCATCCTTTTTCCGGACTTGGAATATTTTTATCCAAACTGGCTATCTCCCAAACTATGCATTTTCTCGAAAAATTTCACCAGAACAAAGTTTTCTGGGTTGATGAATATACAAAATTTTGAGTACATAATTTTTTCCAGATTTGTCATCCTGGGATCCTTTTCCTTTGAAAATCCCAAAAATCCCCAAAAAGTGGTATGTAATATTGGATTTTTCCCTATTTTTGCACCTCCACTACAAAATCCTTAGAATCCAACCAATCCCTTCAAATCATTTTTTCATGTATTCTTTTCTGACACTATGTACAAGTTTCAACAGTAACTGTGTTCTTGCCACTAAGTTTGACGCTAATATTCAAAAACATGTAATTTTTATTTTTCGGAAAATCAAAGCATAATTGACTAGTGGCCCTCCTTGGAGCTTTTGTAGACCTTCATATTGTATAAAAAACCAAGACGTTTCATCTCAATATGACTTAATATGCTTCAGTTATTTCAAAAATACGTTTTTGGCTCCAGACTTAGTTTTTTTTTTTAGACTATAGGACAATTTTGCTTATACGGTATCCTTCTTCTCTTCATCCTTTCGGAATCCCATGCATGCATCAATTTTGTATTATGCACCAATATTCAACATGAGCTATATCCACAATTCACAACGCCAATATTTAGTGCACGCCGCACGCACCAATATTCAGTGCACACAACTTCTATACCGCACACCAATATTCAATGTGCACAATTTTTTATACCACGCGTCAATATCTAATGCAGACGAATTTTTATACCACACACCAAAATCCAATGCATGCAAGTTTTTATATCATGCACCAACTTCCAGCACAAACCACACACTGATATTCACTGTACGCGAATTTTTATACCACACACTGGCATTCAGTGCACACAAATTTTTATATCGCGCACCAACATCTAGTGCACACCACGCACTGAAATTCAATGCATGGGACTTTTTTTATACTGTGCACAAAAGTTTAGTCCACGAAACCTTTTATACATGCACAAATATCTAGTGCGCAAATTTTTTTATAGCGTGCACCAACATCTAGTGCACATAAATTTTTAGATCGCACACCAACATTTAGTTTGCACAACTTTTTATATCTTGCACCAACATTCAGTGTGCCCAAATTTGTATACCGCACACCAATAACCAGTGTGCATGGATTTTTAGACGCTGCACCAAAATTCAATGCGCACAAATTTTTATATTGTGCATCAACATCTAGTGCACACAATACCAATTCTTCATTGTGTAGTTCCAATATTTAGCGCATGCACGTCCTTTCTTCACTTCATTGATTTTCCTTATTTTCTAGCTCATGACCATCGCGACCATCGTGAAGATGTCTGACTCACCTTCTTCCCCAAATTTGACACAGCTCAAACGCTGAGATGATGAATTTACCAACTTCATGTTGATTTTTGGCCCATATAAGTCTAGNATTTTCCTTATTTTCTAGCTCATGACCATCGCGACCATCGTGAAGATGTCTGACTCACCTTCTTCCCCAAATTTGACACAGCTCAAACGCTGAGATGATGAATTTACCAACTTCATGTTGATTTTTGGCCCATATAAGTCTAGTGTTAAACCAAAGGCTCTAATATTATTATATAACATCCCCCAGCCTAATCGAGGAACATTACTTTCTCTGATAAGTTCAAAATTTTTGAGTCAACTAAATTTCTGTAGCTTACCAACTATGAATTATACACAAGTTTAACTATTGTTTGATACCATATAATTAAATGCATCTATAACATTCCAAATGAACATGAAAGTTGCATCCTCACTGAGACAACCACACACACAAAATCCTTTGTACCACACATCGAAACTATTCATAGTGCACATGAAACAGGAGTTGCATTGTGTGCGACAACTATTCACAACACGCACGACGATTCGAACACCATGTTGTAATCCCATTACTGTCACTACTAAATTCAATTAACAGATACATTTAAATACATAATTATGAACAACATGGCATTCAAGCTCAAGCAATTATCCATACTAGTCAAACAATTAAATGCAACTAAAAAATTCACCAAAACAACATATAATTCATTCTCATACATGGAGTAAAATGCACAATAGTTAAACTCATAAAATGAACCAAGAAATAGATAAACACTTATCCTTTTAAAAACTTTGTGCAACCAATTGGTTGGGAAGGATGTTCCACCCAACCATAGACCTCTTGTTCCAAATATCAACAACAAATCATCACCGAGTTGGGGCTAGGAATCCACAAGAAAAGGGTGCCTCTCACAACTCAATATCCCACAACCCACTAGTATTCTCCTACAACTATCCTGAATTTCCTCTAGCTATATTCCTCTTGACCCAACCAACCAAAGGAATGTACCCCTTCACTTCTCTCAGTCCATCAGGCATCCCGTTCATTTATCAGGATCTCTCTAGCACAGGTAACTAAGAATCTCTCTACTGGGAACTCAAGGGAACTCACTGCCATGAAAACTACCAACAAAAACAACAACAAACACTTGTTGTTACAGTGAAACTCACACAAGAGTTCACTCTTCATGCTTGAAAACCTTTCTTTTCAATCTTCCAATCCAAATCACTCCAAAATGCTCCAACATGCTCCATAATTCACCCAACCTTCTTGCTATATCTCCAATGCTCTTTTTCTTGCTCTCTGCTTGTTGTCTATGTAAAACTAAATGTGTAAAAAATTTCTGTAACTTCCCATACGCATTTCCTCTCCTTTGGCTTGCTTTCTTGACTCACACACTTCCAAAATCTTATTGTACTCCAACCCCCATGCTCCCAATAACTATGGGATGTGAATCTCACACCCACTCTCTTACATGAGTTTGATGATTGGCCTCTCATACATGAGTTTGATGATTGGCCTTTGATAATAAAATTCAAGAAAATGGGTTGAATCAATACCCATAATTAACTTCCCCCTTGGAACCCTCTTAGACACTCTCTTCTCTTATGGAAAAACGTAGCCCCCATCTCTGTACATATTCCCACAAGCTGGTATCACATTTTATTTATTTAAAAACAAAAAATATATTCGCATATTACATCATTTTTCCATAGCCACATTCATATCTACATTATGCATAAATTAAACTAGGGATTATAGTGGGGATGTTACACCCATACATCAACAAAATCAAGCCATTGAAGTAGTTCTTAACCTATTTAAAAAACATTTTACCAAACCTATTGCAAATCCTAGAGAATGATCGAGAGCATAAGATTGAAAAAACACTGAAAATTAAATATATACGAAATGATCTCCACAAAGCAACATGAAAAATGCATATATATAGTAAAGACCTCCAATAAATAGGTTAAGCAATAAAACCAAAATTTAATGGGGGCCCCTTAATTTTTTTATCAAAAAATAAAGGGGAGGTTGTTATAGGCTCAACGGGTCTATATGCATACTCACTTCTCATTAAAAAATATATGGTTTCATCTCCAATAGCTTAATAAACACTATTTCAAGGTAATAGGTTATTTGATCCAATAGAGCCACCAGTATATAACTACATAGAAATCAGAATATTCATCCATCGAATATGGCTTCTCTCAAGATCAATCCTGGTTTTGGTCTTTCTCCATAGGAAATTCCCATCTCCCTCCATTGAAAAAAGGGGTTGGAGTCTTAAGTGTGAAGGGAGATCTTGGTTGAATATTTATGCCCTATAATGTTTTATGCCACACACTAACATTCAGTGCACACAAATTTTTATATCACCCACCAATAGCCAATGCACACCATGCACCAATATTCAATGCATGCAATTTTTTTTATAATGCACACAGTGCACACAACGTTTTTATACCATGCACAAATATCTAGTGCGCACAACTTTTTATAGCATGCACCAACATCTATTGTGCGTAAATTTTTAGATCGCACACCAACATTCAGTTTGCACAAATTTTATATCGTGCACCAACTTTCAATGTGCCCAACTTTGTATACCACACACCAATAACCAGTGCGTGTGACTTTTTAGACTGCGCACCAAAATTCAGTGTGCACAACTTTTTATATTGTGCATCAACATCTAGTGCACACAATACCAATTCTTCACTATGTAGTTCCAACATTTAGTGCATGAAATCCCTTTATTCACTTCATTTATTTTCCTTATTTTCCAGCTCATAACCATCACGACCATTGTGAAGATGTCTGACTCAACTTCTTCCCCAAATTTGACACAACTCAAACGCTGAGATGATGAATTTACCAACTTCATGTTGAGTTTTGGCCCACACAATCCGGTGTTGAACCAAAAGCTCTGATATTATTCTATAACATCCCCCAACCTAACCAAGGAACATTACTTGTGGAAAATTAACATAAGTTAAAAATATTTGAGTCAATTAAATTCATGTAGCTTACTAGTTGTGAATTATACAAAAGTTTAACTATTGTTTGATACCATATAATTAAATTCATCTATAACATTCCAAATGAACATGAAAGTTGCTACTCATTGAGACAATGACACACAAAAACTCCTTTGTACCACACATGGAAACTATTCATAGTGCATGTGCAATAGGAGTTGCACTGCATGCGACAACTATTCACAGTGTGCACGATGATTCAAGCACCATGTTGGAATCCCATTACCATCACTACTGAAGTCGATTAACATGTGCGTTTAAATGCGAAATTACAAACAACATGACATTCAAGCTCAAGCAACTAGTCAAACAGTTAAATGCAACTAATAAATTCACCACAACAACATATAATTCATTCTCATACATGGAGTAAAACGCACAACAATTAAACTCATAAAATGACTCAATAAATAAATAAACACTTCTCTTTTTAAAACAGTTGTGCAATCAATTGGTTGGGAAGGAAATTCCACCCAACCATATACTTTTTGTTCCAAATATCAACAACAAGTCATCCCTGAGCTCAGGCTAGAAATCCACAAGAAAAGGGTGCGTCTAACAACTCAATATCCTAAAACCCACTAGTACTCTCCTAAAACTATCATGAATTTATCTCTCTTCCTCTTGACCTGAGAAAACAAAGGAATGTACCCCTTCATTGCTCTCAATCCATCATGCATCCCATTTGTTTATCAGTGTCTCTCTGTCACATGTAACTAGTAATCTCTCTACTATGAACTCAAGAGAACTCACTACTGGGAAAACTACCAACAACAACAACAACAAACACTTGTTGTTACAGTGTAACTCACATAAGATTTCACTCTTCAGGATTGACAAGCTGACTCTTCAATATTCCACTCCAAAGCACTCCAAAACGCTCCAACATGCTCCATAATTCACCCAACCTTATTGCTCTATCTCCAATTCTCTTTTTCCTGCTCTCTGCTTGTTGTTTATGTAAAACTAAATGTGCAAAAACTATCTATAACTTCACATACACATTTCCTCTCCTTTGGCTTTCATTCTTGACTCACACACTTCCCAAAGTTGATTCTACTCCAATCCCCATGCTCCCAATAACTATCGGATGTGACTCTCACACCCACCCTCTTACACGAGTTTGATGATTGGGCTCTCATACACTCAAACAAATATTAGAATTTATCCCCTTTGGTAATAAAATTCAATAAAATGGGTTGAATTAATACCCATAATTAATTTCCCCCTTGGACCCCTCTTAGACACTCTCTTCTCTTGTGGACAAACTTATCCCCCATATATGTATCACATTTTATTTATTTAAAAACAGAAAATATATTCGCATATTACATCACTTTGCCATAGCCACATTCATATCTACATTGTGCATAAATTAAAATGGGGACTATAGTGGGGATGTTACATCCATACATCAACAAAATAAATCCATTGAATTAGTTCTTAACCTATTTAAAAAACATTTCACCAAACCTCTTGCAAATCCTAGAGAAGGATCAAAAGCATAGGATTGAAAAACAATGAAAATTAAATATATACGAAATGATCTCCACAAAGCAACAAGAAAAATTCATATATATAGTAAAGACCTCTCATTAATAGGTTAAGCAATAAAAACAAAATTTAATGGGGGCCCCTTAATTGTTTTATCAAAAAATTAAGGGGAGCTTTATAGGCTCAACAGGTCTAAATGCATACTCACTTCTCATTAAAAATTATATGGTTTCATCTCCAATAGCTTCATAAACACTATTTCAAGGTAATAGGTTATTTGATCCCATAGAGTCACTAATAGATAGCTACATAGTTCACATAGAAAGACAAGTCATCCATCAAATATGGATTCTCTAAGGGTTAATCATAGTTTTGTCCTTTCTCCATAGGAAATTCCCATCTCCCTCCATTGAAAAAAGGTGTTGGAGTCTTAAGTGTGAAGGTAGAGCTTGGTTGAATATTTATTCCCTATAATTTCATTTTCATGGATATGTTTTCCTTGTTATAAAGCCAATAAATCAACACATGACACAAGAATATTGTGGGACTTTCCAATTTAAGTGACATTGTTGAATATTGTTTCACCCTACTATTTCATGTTGATGCTTATGTTTCCTTGCATTTTTAGGGTTGCAGGTGTGATCATCCTATCATCTCTAGGATGCAGGTGGTTTCAGGATTTTGTCACCTTAGTGTATGTGGTCTTCGCAGGTTAATGTGCACTAGTGATTTTGTCACCTTGGTGTAGGTGAGCTCTATGAGTTGGGTTGTGTGTGGTGTGCAAGTGGATTTTAGTGTGTGTTAAGGTTCTTTCTATTATTATTATTTTTGTTGTTTTTGTGTGTGTGTGTGTTCTCTTCCCAAGAGTGCTAGCCTTTTTCGATGTTTTTTCATATTGGTATCATTGGTAGGTGTCCAGGCTAATGTGTTTCTTGAAATTCCATAAGGTATTATACCTACCATTTATTTGTTGATGGAAGTGTCATTTTTTGCAAAGAGTGGTGGTAAATGAATTAGTTGTCGAGTCCTCCTAAATTTTTACTAATGTTCTTTCATAGGGAATTTGAGTTTCACTTTTATTCAATATGTGCTCAATAACACGTGAGTTTTAATGTTGGTCATGCTCCTTGAGGGAGGCACTTGTAACCAAGCATATCAACTTTCTACTTAGAGGCTCATGGTCTATTGTGGCTCCCCAAGAGAGCTTGGATTTTCAATGTTTTTACAAATTTGCATCATAGGTGGGTGTCGAGGCTAGTGTGATACTTGAAAGGATGAAATATGTTATTTATTTTTTACATGAGGTTGAGATCCAATAAACCTATTCAAGAGAAGAAGTGCTAACATGATCTACTATAATACCAAGTATTTGTTCTGCCAATCATAGGTTGGATGTCCAAAGGAATCCAATTTTTTTTAAGAAATAGGCTTAGATGTGGTTTTATCAAATAATCATCTACACAGTTGGATGATCTACACTATCCTACATACATTATTCTTTTTTTAGGTTTTCCTTGACCTCAACTTATGACAAGATGAAATTATTCTAATATCCTCCATTTTGTGGGCCACTTTTAAAGAAGAGATGATTCCATCAATGTAATTGGGGAAAGTAATGCACACCTAAAAGACAAGGGATATGTGGGGATTATCAATGATAGGAATAAAAGGATTGGGTTCATATACTAAGTAAATCATTCTATCTTTGTCTCTACAACTCAGACAACTTCCTCACAACTCTCTTTATTTTTTATCTCGTATGATTTGTACACTTTTAGTTGTTTTGGCATGTTATCCCAATATAAATAAGGGAAACTATTTTCTATTTTTTATTTATTTTAGTTTATTGAATTTAATTAGAGATGCATTAAGTGCCTCCTCTTAAATATTCAAGAACGATGTACTTTTGTAGTTCCATTTCCTTAATTTGGTCACTTGTGGATATTAATATATTTTCTTTCTTTATTTCTTAAGTTAGACATCTCAACTAATAATAAGCCACAACAACTAATACATAAAGTAAGAGAAGTTTTCCAATCTAGTGAACCATTCACAATGAGTCTACTC
>SNQJ01S0066731.1:29690-46284 GCA_010110895.2 Picea sitchensis | reverse complement strand
CTCCAACCACAACCCACATTGGTCACAAGGTGGAGCAACAGGTTGAGCAGTCGAGGGTTTCGACGATTCACCGAGGGTTTCACGAGGTGGTTCAATACCAGGGAAGTCAGGGTTATCCCACAGACAAGGAGGTAAATTATTGACAAAATCATAAGGAGGATTGCCACACAGGCCCTCTGAGTAAGGATACTCTTCAACGACAAAACGTTCAATGTCTGAGTCAGAGTCTTCACTGACCACGATAGGCTCTGATTTGGCAGGGGGGTTAGGTTTATTCCTCGCCATGCGAGAGATTAACCTTGCATTTTTCTTGCCTCTCGCATTAGCACCAGTCTTTGCTTTAGTATTTTTGGTCGTAGGCTTAGCAACTGCGGCCTGTTTTGTCACAGCCATAGGTACACTCGTAGGTAACTCGGGTTTCGGTTTCGGTAGAAAAACGTTATAAGGCACAGGGGGAACAGGTTGAGTCTCGGTCACCATGGGCTTATCGACCTGTGGAGGGTTAGACTCTTCAAAACCATTACAGCTGAGAAAATCATGCCAAGAATCACGACGTAACCCTAACTCGTAAACCAAAATCATTTTAATCAACCCTACATGGAAGAGGCTGGTATCGGCCTGGCTGTGTTTGTAACGCTTGGCCATCTTGAACAAACTTTTGTGTAGGTAATGAGGCATACTAAGTTCGAAACCCATGAAAACCATCAATAAACGAAGGTGAAACAGAAAGACAAACCCATACCTTCCCTTGCAAGTAATAAACTGCTTGATTACCATGAGGAGATCATGCCAGTGGGGTTTCAACATTCTTGCAGGCAAACCTCTGTCGCATGAGATCACTGTGCGAGACTGGAACAGTAAAGTCCACGGAACATCGTTTACCTTGCAACTTTTCGACCATTTTTGTCCCGAGACAGGCAGGCTGGTTGCCAAGTTGAGGAACTGTTCAGTGATTTCAAGCTGGACATCTCCAACTTTGGCTCGGCAGCCATCAAACGACAAAGAAAATTGCCAAGCCACCGTGAAGTTATAACCATCAAATTTCTTTATGAAAGCGAGCCACCCAAACTCTTCCAGATCGCTATGTGCACCATCAAACATTAACAGTGCTTGGAACCCGTTGGGCTCAGCCCTCACGATAGGATCCATGGCTTCTGTGCATGGTGGGGTTTGGATCGAACAAAACAATGCACAGGGTCAAAACAATAGGGTTCAACAACTTCAGCGCTCAAAGAGGCAGGAATTAACTGCATGCGTGCGAAGGTGGTGGGATTACCACCGCCATGCATTGAATTAATGACTGTGTACAGTGAGGTTCCATCCATAATCATGATCGTTTAAACCATTGTATCGGCCAACCAAATAGGTGTACAAACATACCGACGTGCCATCCATTCAAACCATATGTTATAATCATGCGCCAAGTGTTTAGTTTAATCCAACATGACATCCAACATTAACCAACGATCTGTCGTGTCAATCAAACGTTTTAAACCCATGTTAATTCAATCGTGCCAAGGCATAGTTTAAACTATGATCGATCAATGTAATATCAACTCTTAAAATAATATACCAAGAATCGATTTATGAAATTGAAATCCAAAATGATTAATCAACGCGCCCTTGAAACTCAAACCATTGTTTTTATCAAATTGACCTTATAAATTTACCAATGCATTCGTTTGCGCAATCAAATGTTTACATTTCAAAGTTTTTAGAACATTGCAACCAAAAATTCTCATATAATAAATGAGTCAAGAGCCCATAGCAATAAGGATAAAAGCATATAAGACCAAAATCGATCATGACTTTTATAGAATCAAATGCAACCAGTAAAACATCATGCTCAATGGCTTAGTAATCAACAGATCCAAATGCACAATCAAGGTAAGAGCAGGCCAAAGGACATAAATTTGAAAGAATCTTTTGCAGTCATGTGATAAACCAATGGTCAAGTGTATTTCAGAAAAATCGATAAAAGACGACGACAGTCCAGACAATGAAATAGGTGTTTTCAAACTTTCAGTTGTGAAAACTTAATCAAAACTAAATTGCAATTGTCGCAAAAATGGAACAAATGTCTAGAAGTACAATGCGACGATGATTTGTCGTTTGGAAGACAAGAGGTGTAGGCAGCTTTTTTCAGGGCAATTAAAAAAATGAGTTGGTTGCCAACAAGTATTTATCACATTTTAAACCCTTTGTTGTAGTTTGTCCAACTATATTAGTGTGCACAATTTCCAGTGGTCTTGTCGTTGAATATTCCTTTGATTTGAACCTGGTCTTTGTTTGCTTTCCTTGTTGAAAATGCATGCATAAAGTGTTGGTTGGTTTCGTGATCTGGGGAATTTCTCTGATTTCTTCTCTTTTGATGACTTTGACAAGGTTATCAAAATGTATGTGGCACATTCTTCTGTGTCATAACCAAATTTCATCTTCCTTTCCTAGAAAACACTTTTCATTTCCAATTTCACTTAACACATATATGTTGCTTGAAGTTCTTGCAATTGTAGCAATCAATTTTCCTGAACCTTATTTTCTTATCTCACACTTTTGTAGAATCGAAAGTAACTTTATGACCTTGGTCACACATTTGACTCACACTTAGAATATTATGTTTCATATCTTCTACTAGTAGAACATTTTCTTCCTTTGTATTCTTGTTCCCAATTCTGACTGTGCCTTTTCCAATGATTTTAGCTGAATCAATATTTCCAAAGGAGACTGATCCATCTCTTTCCTTTCTTAATGTAAGAAACATGTATTTATCACCTGTCATGTGTTTTGAACACCCACTGTCAACATACCAAACACGTTTCTTAGCTTGTAGAGAGAGTGTGCATTCTTCATTGCTATATTGATTCTTCTTTCTTATCCATGTCCTTTTCTGAGGTTCATGTCTGTGACTATTGTTATTCTGTTGCGGTTCTCTAAGAGGGACTGCCATTTTGAAATCTTTGGCCATGTGTCCAAAGTTGTTACATTTGTAACATTCCACTTCAGTGCTCAAAGATTCAAAACTGTTGTAACTTCTTCTTTGTATTTCACTAGGCCTTCTTGGATAACCCTTTTGTTTATGACTTTCAAAGTTGTTTATGTTCCTGTTGTTATCTCTGCAATTCACAACTCTATGTCCAAAATTATTACATGCATAACATAAAGAAAAAAATATAGTTTGATACTTAGGAGTTGAAGATCTTCTGAAAGGAGGTTGTTATAGAAAGATTTGCCTCACCATTGATATCTTGCATAGAGGGCCTTTTTTCCATTTCCCTATGCAGACTTATCAACCCCTTTTTGATAAATCCAGAGCCAAAAATATATATTTTTCCACACATATGCTCCCTAACTGCTTTGCAAGATGCATATATGCTTGTTGATCCACTACAACTCACGTATATCAGAATTTATGCTAGAAAATACAAAATGAGACTGAGTTTCCATGTCACGACAGAAGATCTTTGATCTTTGGCCTTCCATTTACTGGAAACATTCCGACTCGGATTTTCAGTTGCATTCTGGAAGCTAGAAGAGCACAATTTCGAGCTATGGAAAGGGAGGAGAAAGCATTCAACTTTGAGAGCAAAGTTATTCTGGAGAAATTACTTCATATTGAGTCTGCATCCCTTTGTCCCTCAATTTTGAACACAGTGTTCAGCCCCCAAGCTCTTTCCTTATTGTCGAGAGGACCTCATTACCTCTTTGCTATGAGCTTGCCTTTGGTGGAGGATTGAAGTGGTGGAGACCTAGTTGGAAGGAACTTGGTTTCTTGGTTTTGAACCATGCTGACACGGAAGTTTGTAATGTTGATACTTCTGTTGATCAATTATTAATAGAAATACTCCTTTCCCGTCCTATCGATATCTTGCAAATATATGATTATTATCAATGTGAATGTTTGCAATGTTTATTAATGGATTATGTTATCTGATGTTCTAACTCATTTTATATATTGTCACTATATACTTGCATTGCTTGTTTGTTGAGAACTTATTGCAGGTGTAAAGCTTTGGGTCAAAGTGCTCAATGGTGGAACGACATCAAACGATTGGATCAAGGTAGGCTTCTTCCTCGTATTGCACATTAGTTTATATAGCACATGTTGGAATTGAGTTGATTTCTGCAGTCATACCTATCTGTTGTGGTTGACCCTTGGCCATAAAGAGTTTTTCCCTTGTAACAGAATTGGCGACTCCACTAGGGAAGATCTTCCTTCTAAGGGTTGAAGTATTTTTTCTTCTTACATTGCTCTTTTTCCTGTATGTTTCTTGTCGTATCATAGTTGGATAGAGTCTGTTCACTATGGGTCTGAGTTTTTCAGCCTTTTACCCTTCCCTAGCCTTGTTTTAAAATATATACGCACTTTTTTCCCTGACAGCCACATATACATGCTTGTTGTCCCACTGCAAGAGGCATATATACTCCCTTTTCTCTTGAACAGTCGCGTATACTACTTCCCCTTGCTTTCTTGCTTGGTTTAGTGACTGTTGGGTAGGTTTTGAGGATCACTGAGCCTTCTTAGGTCTCTGTGGTGCCTGTTGAGATTATCTGGGATGACAGGAAACCTGTTTGGAGTTGAATTTTTGGGAGGCATCTTTCTCTTTGTTTTTCGTTTTTGATTTATCCTTAGTAGTTGGGTTGTCTGCTTAGCTGCTTGGTATTCTGCTCGAGTGATTTATTTTGTACACAGTAGAAGTTATATATCAAGTCACTTATTAGTCCATGCATTTTCTTTTTAATACATTGAAAAAAGAAAAAAAAAAAGGTATTTTGCATTGGTTGGTATTTTTGTCTTGGAACCTTTATCATTATCTTAGCACATTTAGAGAAAGATCGCATTTTACTTCTGAGTTGCAGAGTTAAAATTGAAGATTGCACTGTTTTTATTTATCATACCATTCACTGAAAAGTTAAAGTTAGGCTTTGCATTATATCTATTTTCATTTTTATGCAGAGTCATAACACCATGAGTTTCATTTCCATACCTTTTTGAGTAATCACGGCCAATAAAGTTTACGCTTTAAACTAAAATTGATTAATAATGATTTTATTGTTTAGGGTGCACAAACTAGCCTAGGATTTAATGCCTTGGAATAGGATTTTGTGAGTAAACTTCTCCAAGGAAATTAAATCAACATATGTGTATGAGACAGGGAGTTGAGAAATCCATTGTATAGTTGGTAATGTTAGGAGGCTCCGCTCACACCAGAGTTAAGCACGAGGTCGCACGAAGTTTGTTGAAGGGATAACCCCTGGATAATCACCTAGCGTCAGAGATATTTCTATGGATTTATTGATATTTGGGGATCTTTCTAGTATCCATACCTCCATGAGAGGTGGTACTTTCAAGGTTTCGGGCTTTGCTACCCTGCCCATACAGTAATCCAGACTTACAATTGTTCGCCTGTGCATCGGTTATACAGTGGTTGATTAGTTGCTTGACTTAGGTTTCTCATAGGTTACTTGCAGGGGTTATTCTGCTTGTATCCTAAGTCAGATAGGGGTCAAACAACACACAACCTTTATGGAATATTACCTCTCCAGGGGGATCTAACTGATTGGTTGTTAAGCCTACGAGGGCCCTTATAACTGATTCTGTTACCTCCAAACTTTAGCAGGGAGTCTCAGGTCCCTCTTGGATGAGGCATACCTTCTTTAGCAAGGGAGGCCACTCAGCCACTTTAGCCCATTTGCATTCATATTGGTCGTTTGACTTTTTGGTATGCTCTTTTATTACTAGTTGGCCTTAGGATATCATTTTTGTTGAGAGTCATAAGTCGTTGTGGAGTCGAACCAACTTCCTCGCAGGTCCCGTCGGTTGTTACAGTTACCACTAGTTTTCGATCTATTGCCTTCTAAAAGGCATAGAGTTATTGGGAGTGGTACACACGCATCCACTTTTCAGACTTGTGATCCCACAAGGATGAGTACTGAGTCTAGTCTTCATAACACTGGGATTTCATCAACTCCCAATACCACTATAGTTAATTTCACTCCTTCGACACCTGCAGCCGCTACAGTTGCAGTGCCGAAGGCCTACACCGGTACTATGGCTCGGCCCGTAGTCAATGCTTCATCTCTTGCCTCTAACCCTTTTGGGGGTTTTGGCCACTTGTTGAGTTACAATGTTCAGACCATCCCCATGGTTGCTAGTCCATTTTCTTATGGTATGCCAAGTTTCACTTCACAGTTTTCAAATGCCATCCCAGCTGCTGGCCATAACGCTAGCCTTGGACTTGGGGGCACTACACCTCCTTACACTCCTTTTCTGTTTGGTAGCTCTCATGTTCCCCAAGTGAATCCTAATGTAGGAAGTGTCCCCTTCCTTAACCTTGGGTCTAATACTTTTATGGCTGGATGGAACAACCCAGCTGGCGAACAAGTTCCACCCTATATCCCTATCCCCTCGGTGTCGAATTCGACTAATATGTTTGGCATAACGAATCCACTTCAATCCTTTGGATTCCCACCTGGAGGACACCCGTCTTATGTCTTGGGCACCCCCCAACCTAGATCTAATCTAGTTGGGGGAAGTTTTAACAACCCTTAGTTTGGAGCTAATCCAACTAGGGGCAATATTCATAACCCTTATCAAAAAATTCCTGTTGGAATGATGCCCAATCCATCTTTTATGAATCCACTTGGAGGAGGGTCTTTTAATTCCGAAAAAGGTTCTGGTCCTTACCAGAATCCTGGATGGAACACAACTCCTAATACTCAGTCTTTTGCAGGAGGATGGGGTCAGGTGTCACAACTCTCTATTCCCTTTCTGGCCACACTTAATTGCCAGATTTGTCTAAACTAATGAATGACCCGGTGAGTCATGATCCCACATGACCCCCTGTCCCCACCAATACTTCGATAAACATTCTAAAGTTTGATGATAAGAATGGCGAGGACCCTGGTGATCACATCACTACTTTTCACCTCTGGTGCTCATCGAATTCTTTGAATCATGATTCTATTAGATTACAATTGTTTCAGCGCACTCTTATTGGGACTGCATCACAATGGTATATTGAGCTACCTAGGGGGACATATGGGTCTTTTCAACAGTTAGTGCTAGCCTTTCTTAACCATTTTTAACTACCCGTTCATTACAATGCTGGTCTTGAACTTTTGTCAACTTTACGCCAGGGTATCGACACTCATATTTCAGACCATATCCAGGAATGGCGTAGGTGAAGACGGTTAGTTAAGACTCCCATACCCCTAAACTTTCTTTTATAATGGTTTTTAAAGTCTTTTCACGCTCCTATTTCAAAGGATGTTTCTACTTCTGGGGTCTTCAGGGAGGAAGAGGCCATTTTTAGAGCCCAACAATTTGATTTGATCTATGCTTAGTCTGGGATGTTATACCCCCTTCTTCCCAACGCACCGCGGTCGACTCATGATCCTAGATAGAGTCTTGGGCCCCATGCCAATGGCATTATGGGGTTCACCAATGTAAAGTCCATGGACTCGACAACGAAGTCTGTCGGAGGACTAGCTTCATCTGGATCCTCCAAACCCACCTAATCGGTAGATGTACATTCCGTGCAGTCGTCAAAAAGCCCAAATGGTGACCAGCAAATAGATGGGAATAAACTTAAAGGTCGAAATAATCATAGAGGTGGGAATAATAAACCCAAGGACAATAATAATAATGGAAAACAAAATGATAATGATGGAGAGGGAAAGAAAGAAAAGCGTAAGGTTAAGTTTCCTTGTAAACTTTATACTGATGATCACCTTACACACTTATGCCCCAAACTTGCGAAGGCTGCAAGGCTTTTAAATCTTCCACCCACTGTGCTAATGAATCCTTTTCCTCACAACCAAAACTTACCCTCAAGTTCTTCGAACACCGAAAATGCGCCTGGTGGGAGTTAATACCCACCACCGCAAGATGGTGACCGTGTTTGTATCAATATGGTCGACGCAAAAATTGATATAGCCACTTTCTCTCGAGATTATGACTCTTCAAAAGATAGTACCAACCTAGAAGCCCCTCCTCCACCCCCAGAGACGAATTTACAGATTGAGAAACCAGAGCCACTGCCTCATATTCCAAAAGGAGTATTCAAGCACTCTACCCATAACCCTAATGCTAGAGCTGCCCATAACTACTCTATTGTTGAGGATCTGGGGAAAACACCTTGCGGGATGTCTTCTTTGGAGGTACTCTAGACGTGTCCATCATAGAGGAATTCCTTACTCTCTGCCTTAGGATCTCTAGAACCTAGTGGCTTGAAGATCATCAACTTTGATGTCACGGATGTGAAGCCTCACTTACCCTACCATGTGGCTTTCCTAATCCACGTGGAGTATTCTAAATATGCCATCAAATGAGCGGTCATTGATGAAGGTGCTGCCACTTGTGTGATGTTCTTAGTCTGTTGGAAAGCTGTTAGTTCTCCAACACTTTCAAAGTCGTCGACCATGTTGCCCGCATTCGATGGTCATTCTTTCCACCCTCATGGTATTCTCCCTGCCTTTCTAGTCCAGTTAGGTGGGAAGATGGTAGAGGTGGAAGTAGAGGTAGTTGATGCACCTCTCGATTATAAATTGTTACTAGGTTGCAATTGGGCTTATTCTATGGTCACCGTTGTATCATCCATTTTCCGCATGCTTTGTTTTCCTCATCAGGGGGAGATTGTGATGATCAACTAGTTATCCTTTGCGTACTCTATCCTGAACGCATCTGGTTGACCGTCGATCCCTGTGGTAAAAAATTCTCAGTCGAAAACTGAGAATATCGGTGTCAGAATGTATTCTTCACTCATGGGTACTTTCAAATTCTTGGCACTGACTCACCACATTTATGCCATGTCCAGTACGCCCGCTTCAGTAGAGAATTCCATCCCTTTCCGCACTTCTTATTTTAGTGACCCTTGGACCCTACCTTCTCCGACTTCGTCGATTGAAGGTCAGTCACATGCTGCCATGGCTATGCCACTATTGGCAATAGAGATTGCATATCAAGCCATCCTTGACTCTTTTGTCGATCCCGATCTTGTTCCCTCATAGACGGTTGAGGAGTATCCAGTTCATAGGCCCGTGTGGGCCACTTTTTTATCTTGTTCAGATGATTTCTTGGATGAGACTTTTCCTTCAGACGAAGCCATCCTTGAAGCCATGAATGTGTTTGAGAGACCTTGGGATGATATGCATCATTGATATTATTTTCTCCCAAGTCTTGAAAGAATTGAGCAAGATGATTTTAGATCTACCCTGAGTGAGATAGTCAGTCACGCTATAGTTCCACTTGATACACATGGAATTTACGCCGAAGGGAATATGGCGAGTATTTCTCCTATCGTCTAGAACGATATATTTCATACCCCCAGCAAGATAAAAAATGTAAATATAGGTGCAGATTGTTCACCAGAAGAGATTCTGATCTACACTAACCTCTTCAAATAATTTTGAGACATATTTTCTTGGTCATATGAAGAGATTCCATGGATCGACCCTCGTATTGTCGAACATGAGATTAGGACTTACCAGGATGCTAAACCCGTTCGACAATGTCTTAGAGCTGTTAATCCTAGGAAGGCCCCCACTATTAAGGCAGAGGTAGAGAAGCTACTTAATGTGGGCTTTATCTACCCAGTTCCCTTGACCAAATGGGTATCCAACCCCATTCCTGTGAATAAAAAGCAAGGAACCATCCGCGTGTGTATGGAATTTCACGACCTGAACAAGGCCTGTCCTAAAGATAACTTCCCCATGCCTTTCATAGATCATATTCTTGATGAGTGTGCAGGAAGCGAAATAGTTTCTTTTATGGACAGATTTTCAGGCTATAACCAAATCCAGATCAAACCCAAAGACCAACATAAGACGACATTCATATTTCCTTGGGGCACGTTTTTATACCCAAAAATGCCTTTCGGCCTAAAAAACGTCGGAGAAACCTTCCAATGAGCCATGAATTTCTCTTTTCATGATCTCAAACACATAGTCGAAGCTTACCTTGATGAGAGAGCCCAACAGTCTTTTGACACTTTAAAGAAAGCCTTGGCATCAGCCCCTCTGCTGAAATCTCCTGATTACAGTAGAGATTACTTATTGTATATCGTCGTGTCTAAAGAGACCATTGGTATGGTTCTAGTTCAGGAGGATGATGAGCTCCATGAGCACATCATCTACCATCTTAGTAGAAATTTAGTCGGTCCTGAATGTAATTACTTACATGTTGAAAATCTAGCTTTTGTTGTCGTCCACGCAGTCCAACGTTTACGACACTATATATTGCTTTGCAAAACTACTGTGGTTTCCAATGTTAATCCATTTCAATATGTCCTCACTAGATGTATCATAGGTGGAAAATATAATAAATGGATTGTAATCTTACAAGAATTTGATCTCGAATTTGCTTCAACCAAGTCCAAGAAATCACTATTTTTTGCAGAGTTAATATCCGATTTCCCACGATTAGACGAAGATATTATTCATATCAATTCATTCATAGATGAACACATTTTCCTCATCTCCTCGTCCAACCCCTGGTATGGATATATTGTTTTATATCTTCAAACCTTGAAGTTCGGTCAACATCTCTCGCGATATGATCGACCATGTGTTAGATACCAAGCCAAAAAGTATACATTCGTCAGTGACAATTTGTACCGTCGAGGAATAGATAGTATCTTACATCGTTTCTTAACTAACGAGGAAGCCGAGTTAGTTACTAATGATTGCCACAAAAGGGCTTGTGGTGGTCATCTATCTAGGCTTGCGAGACGGTTACTTCTGGCCCACCATCTTTAAAGATTGTATTGAAGTGGTTAATAAGTGTCACCCCTGCCAGGTGTTCACTTGGAAAATGCGCTCGCACCCAACCTCTCTTCACCCAGTCATTACCGTTGGTCCCTTCACCAAGTGGGGAGTAGATTTAGTTGATTGCAACCCAACTTCGGCTGGGGGGCATCAACACATTATCGTGGCTATCGACTGCTTCACCAAGTGGGCCAAAGCCATGCCTACCGTGAAATCCGATGGGAAGACTGCATCTTTTTTCATATTCAACCCAATTATCGCCCGGTTTGGTATCCCGAGTGAGATTGTCACTGATCATGGCAATCATTTTCAAAATGAAATGATGATAGAACTAGCGTCTAAGATGGGGTTTAAACATGATCATTTGTTTCCTTATTACCCCGAAGGGAATGGGCAAGTAGAGGCCGTCAATAAATCTCTCAAGACCATCTTGCAAAAAACTGTCAGTCGGAGCAATTCCAACTGGCACATCATGTTATATCCCGCACTTTGGGCATACCGAACCTCGGTTAAGACTGCCATCGGTTTTTCTTCTTTTCAATTAGTACACGATGTGGATTCGATACTTCCCATTGAATGTGAAATACCTTCTCTCAAATTGGCAGTTGAGCTCCTACCTGACACTTTGGATTTAGAGCGATGCCTTGTACACCTAGAGAGTCTTTATGAGAAACATTGGGATTCCTTTACAGCTATCGAGGAAAACAGGAAACATGTCAAGGTTTAGTACGATAAGTCTGTCTATCCCCAATTGTATGCTGAGGGTGACTTGGTCCTCTTGTATGACCAAACCAAAGAACTGCTAGGGGAAGGCAAGTTTAAACCCATGTGGCACAGTCCTTATATTGTGTGACGTGTTCTAGAAAAAGGAGCCTACGAGTTGGAAGATTATGAAGGGAATAAATTGGCTGAGCCCAAAAATGGGCTCTACTTAAAAAGGTATTATGCTTGAGCCCTGGGCTTGGGTGGAACCCTTTTCATCCTAATGTAAATTTAGTACATATACACCTTTTCCCCTTTTTTGTCTTTGGCTTGCTTATTGAGTTTTCCCTTTTGTTGGCAGATGTCAACATAGTCTTTGGTCTATGTAGGATTCGTAGATGAAGCCAGACGTCATACACAAAACTTAGCTTTCACCGCTTGGGTGATTTACTCGCCCGAGGGTCTACTGGTGTCTTCAGGTGGCATATTCCTAGGGCCATCCATGAATAATGTGGCCGAATACAACGTCGTCATAG
This sequence comes from Picea sitchensis, assembly GCA_010110895.2. NCBI lineage: Eukaryota > Viridiplantae > Streptophyta > Pinopsida > Pinales > Pinaceae > Picea > Picea sitchensis. Next base: position 34,282 of record SNQJ01S0066731.1, on the reverse strand, counting down.
AATTATTGCGCGATGCTATCTCACATGGTATTCACTCTATAGAGGTGCACCTGGATTCTTAGTTAGTCGTATGTCAGTTGAATGGTCGTTACCATGTGTGTGATCTGACATTACTCCATCGTTTCCTACGGGTACATATTTTAGAACAACAATTTGATTTTATTACATACTTTCACATTCCTAGAAGTTCTATTCATGTATCCAATGCCTATGCCAATTATGTTTTGAATTGGAATTTGTCACATTAATAAAGCAAAGAAAACCATTAAATCAATGTACACATTGTAAGATATGAGTATAGCCGAAGATCCCTCTTTATATATTTCCAAAAAAAATGGTGTTTTATATTACAAAATTGGGGCTAAAACCCTCAAAAATACATATATAACTAATATACATGTCCCATGACATCTATGCCTGTTGCACCAGATGAGTCTCATGATAGAAAACCATGGCATTGACGAGATTCCCAAAAAGTCATACCCATGCTCCAGGTACACCAACAACTTGCCTTTGCATGGCTTCAGGTAGATCCTCCACCTGAACCATAGGAATCCTCTATGTCAAACGCGACAGGTTGCCCTGCACGTTCTGAAGGACTCTCTCCGCCTCTCCTCCCATTGCCTCATCTCCCCGATGCCTCCACCTATGTCGTAGGAATCCCTATGTTCGTTGTGGAACCACGTCTGCAACCACACAAGTACTGAGTTAATATTTAAAAACACTATCCAAAAAATATTTTTTTCTTTTAAATACAAAAATACAAAAAATGAAATATAGAAAAAATATATTGTTTACCTATGGTGCTGTAGGCAACTCCTGGTGGAAGCGGCATATCAGGATCACCTCTGAAATCAATTCCTGCATAGGGATATTCGTCCAGAGCTATTATTTTTCTCTTCCACCAGAAGAAAAAATCATCGTTGTAGGGTGTTGCCACCCTACCTCCCCCCTGTCGTCTCATGACCTCGATCCATAGCACCATATCTGGATCACGTGGTCCTCTAGGAATGATCTCTACTCTAGGTCCTAGGCTTGGGATCCACTCGAAAAAGAAGCTACAAAGGATAGAGGCAAACCTGAAGTTTCTCTTTGCCCCCTACTTGCACTCTGTCAGCTGACCTTTCATATTTGTCAACAGTGAGGTACACCAATTGTACATGGTAGATCTCGCACACTCTAGTGCGTAAAACATAAGTGGTCTCGATGATTGATGCAACAAGGCCGACCCTATGATCCTGGTAAGCACGAGAAAAATAATCTTCAGGATGAGGTTACCTATAGCCTAGATAGGGATTTGACTTCCCACCATGGGAGTTCCTGCAACACAGTGGGCCTTGATGTATTATTCGACCTTCATCCCACTCCTGGCCCCACGTGACTTGAGGTCCATGACCTCTCCTCAACATGAAAGTCCTGTCAAGAAGTAGATGTCCTCTACTTCAATCCTTAATGGTTTTCCATGAAGGATAAAGCTCTCGCTATCTGGATCCCAATAGCTCACCAGCATTTCCAATAACCTCACTTGGGCCCTCATTCCTTTGAGAGCCCAAAACTTGTATATACCACATATTTTTAATGCCTATTGAGCCACCGGATCCTGATCCACTACTGCATCTACCTCCTCATGCTCTCTCTCCCTCCACTCCAACACCATCCTGCAAAAACCAAATCAATTTTTGAGTTAGAAGCTTATTTTTTGCCATTTTGCGCAAGTATATGCATGTTATCCAAGAACACTCGCGGGTAGGGCCTGATGTACGCTCCTTGTAGTTCACATAGGGTCATATATTTGGTCGTATACGCGACATATTAGTAGAAACCTGCGTATATCGAAAAACTCAATTTGTGCCCTTAAAAACTGAAAAATGGAGCCTAATTCAAAATTGTAAACCATTGAATTTGAAGAGGATGGGATGAAGAGTTACCTGGTCCAGACGGTTTGCAATTCCATTGCCTATTGCTCCCACGATTTTTGTTTGAATTATGGAGGTATGTTAGTCCAAATTGCACTATTTTGGGTGAAAATGAAAATGACATGGTAAATTTTGATTTTATTTCTATTTATAAAACATTTTTACCCATTTGATATAGTTTTATGCTATTATTTTGACTAATGGACTAATTCAAAAATGGTTTTAAGATGGTTTTTGTAGTTTCGACTCAATTTTCTCACAAATTTGAATGTCATGGTTGGTCGTTTGTCTCCTTAGGAAGGTATATTCATAACCTATCATATAGGATAGGTATTGACTACATCGTGCAGTTTTGTATTATCCTTCAATTACTACTTTTTATGCCTTAGGAACGAACCCATTTATTGTGACACATTAACCTCCATCTGTTATCATAACATCGTTAATAAATGGTAGAGACTTACCAAACATGGGTACCCTACTTAGAACCTCTTTTTCATTTGGTGCCCATGCTGAGATTTTTCCTTAGGACCGAGAGTCCATTAGAATTCGATACATGACTTTACAATGAGCCTCATTTCTCATTCATGCACACGCAACCTTATTACCCGTGGACTCCCAAAAAACGAGTCCTAGTTAAGCTCTTTTCCAACTCGTTATTAAAAATTGAAAAGATCACCGAGTGATTTGTCCCTTTCACACTCGTTAAAATTGGATTTGAAAGATCATGAGTCTTAGTTAAGCTCTTTTCCGACTCGCTATCAAAAATGGAAAAGATCGCCGAGTGAACTTGTCTTTTTCACACTCGTAAATTGGATTTGAAAAGATGTCTATTTGGCACAAGTTTACCCCTTTTTTCACACCAAGTAGACTAAAATATATAAAAAAGGACATTTTTGGGCATTAAATTGTGATTGCATCTCATGCCCTTGCTTGCAATATTGAGCCTTTTAGCCGGTTCTCTCTTTGCATTATAAACCATGGCCCAAGTAGTTTGCATCCTCAACCAAGCAGAGCCTTGTTTATATCCTTCGCAATTTGACACCCTATACCCTACAAGGAACATCACCCTAAGTGTCCATATCCCACATGCATTTCCTTGCATTGAGCATAGGTATGTTCCACTGTTGGAACTAGTTTTTCTTAATTGCAACACTCGTTCCCTCCTCTGTATAATAGCATTCACTTGTTATGAAAAAACAAAAAAAGACGGGCGGGAAGGGAGTACTATATTGTAATTGGCAGCAGTTGCGTTGCCTTTGAATAGAGCACAAAGTTATTGAGTCCTTGCGTCATCATAATTTTGGGTTTAGCATGGCCTTAGGAAGCTGATCTCGTTACAAAATTTTCTCTACTGACTAGTTAATCTTCCAGTTACTATAGAGAACATTATGGATGCCTCCTGCATCTAGTTGTCACATCATTAATTCTATGCTATCGGAGTCCACCATATGTCTCATGCTCTTGTTCAAAGAAAGTCTATCAACCTCTGTTGGCCACTCCTAAAAATTCTCAACTTTTCATGTCGTCCATACCCTCAGTTTGTCTCAGAATCACATAATACTTTGGTCTTATGATGCAACCTGGCCCTACTTTCATCATTGGTAGGTCACCTTGAACCCATCAATCGACATTTCATCATGGGTCATTGACTGGGTGGTTTCCCTTGTGTTCTGATCAGGGGATCAAATTTTGCTCAATTTTCAAAGTGCTCAGATTGCGATGAACATAGTTCCATTACGTTCGTTTCGTTTTCTTGATTCCGGCGGTATATTTACTTTCACAAATGGAGTCCGTATGGAGGAGATATCGCGATTTGACCGCCAAGTCAAACAGGTAAAAATTTGGGATGCTGACTGTACCTGTCCGTACAGTCTGTACAACCACGTGGAGGGCCGTACCATCTTGGTGATGTGGCAGCTTGATGACATGGCATATTTGTATTGGTTGATTGTTGTCCAATTGGATGTTGACACGTGTCACATTGGCAGCAAATGGCATGAGGGCACGTGGCCCAATACATGGGCGCCACGTGTCCCTCGTGGGTTGGACTATATTGGCTATGTAAAATTAATGGAGGCCACGGGGTTCGACCCCCGGACCTCCCCCATTGTAAAGCTTTGACACATATCCGCTAACCATTAAAGCGGCCACATGATCCTTGTTAGTGAAGTGGGTTTAATTTTATTTAACAATGTTTTAATGTGTCAAAAGGAGGGGGGTCGGGTCGGGGCTTAGCTCCGACCCAAAGTTTATTAATACATATGCCATATAATATATGCGTGCGCGGTAACCAAAGTTTTGTATTGAAATATGGTTCATACATTATAATTAATCCGCGCGGGGGGTATATAACATTGTGTTATATTTATTATATTTGTTATATAACAATGTGCGCGCAGTTATACATTTGCGCGGGAATTACAATTCGTTTGCACGGTTTGAACAGTTCAACCACTTTTGCGCCGAGCCCTAGGTCACATGGGCCATATGACTGAATGCCGAGGTGGTTAGGGGCTGGAGGCACCTTAAACGTTCTACGGTTTGTACCGGTGCGCGGTTGCGTACGGGTCTTGGTTTTTCCGCTTAAATGAGCGTGTGTGCCAGGTTTGGAGAACAAGGGTGCAGATTGTAGAACCAGAGACAGCAAAGAAGAAGGGGAGACTTCAAGGAGGC
>SNQJ01S0066731.1:0-20588 GCA_010110895.2 Picea sitchensis | reverse complement strand
TACATCACATATTCATATTTATGAGTTTGCCATAGTTCTTGGCCAGTCCAGTTATATTTACAAGTTGGGGGAAACAAGGTGTTACACCAAGTTCACAGGCGAGGGAGACATAACTGCAGAGGAAAACCTTGAATCCTTTTACAGTATTACATATTGTCATGTCATCATGGATGCAGATGTATGGATGAGGATTTTTGTTCATAGCCTTGAGGGTGAGGCTAGGAAGTGGTTTAGAGCCTTGCCTCCTAGATCTATTGATGGAATTGAATCCCTAGATGAAGCCTTCTTAAAGGATTGGGGGGATAGAAAGGATTTCCTTTACTATATTACAGAGTTTGGATCATTGAATAAAAAGGAAGGGGAACCTGTTTCAGACTTCTCAAAGAGATTTAATAAAATGTATAGAAAAATTCCCATTGAGGTTAAGCCTACAAAAACCTCTGCAAAGATTACTTATTCTAATTATTTTGACCCTGATTTCTTCCTCCTGTTAAGAGAAAGGAGAGCTACCTCCTTGGCTCATATGCAAGATGCAACCATTGAAGTAGAATCCAATATTATGGTAGTTGATGAGCTTAGGAGTAAGGCTGACAGGGACAGAGGAAGGGAAAGGTCTGAAACTTCAATCTCTTCCTATGTTTCCAACCCTCAAGTTGATGAGCTTACCAAATTAGTAAAATATCTTTCTGTTGATATGGAGAAGGTAAAACTTGAAGAAAGACAGATCTATATAAATACTCAAAACATTGGTAACAGAGGTACCTTCAGGAGACCTAATAATGCTCCTCAAATACTTCCAAGAGAGCCCAGAAACAGAGGAAGGGATGATCAAAGGATCCAAACCCCTTTACAAAAAAACCTTGTATATGAAGACGATGAAGAGAATGAAGAATATGATCCCGAGATTCATTGCTTGGGTGACACCCCTCCATCCCCTCACTTGACCAAGTCTTCATATGGGGAGTCCTTGATGGATAATCAAATAAATGAATTAAGTAAGGGAGAGAAGGCAAAAGAGAATCCTAGTAAATATAATCTGAGATCTAAAAAGAAGGGGGAAAAGACTAATGCTTCAAATCAGCCCTCAAAAACAGAGAATTCTGCCAAGGCTGTGACAGTTGGCAGCAAGAAAAAAGACACTCAAAACCCCCCAGTTTTGATTGAGGATCCTACCCCAGAAGTCAAGGAGATTTTGAAACTCCATCTCCCTTCAATTTTGGAAATGGGATCCAAAAAATCAAGATCCCTATACCAGTTTTGGAACTGATAAAAATTGAATAATTTAGAGAGTGTCTTTCCAAAGTGTTGTTGCCTAAAGCCTCCTCAAAAGCCACTAATTTAGTAAATTTGCAAGATGAAAAGCCAACAGTCATCTTAGGTCCTTTGATAGAAGATAGAGATGATTCGTCCCCTCCCTTCTATACAACATTGAACATACATGATAAAGTGTTTCATAATGGTTTGTTAGAATCAGGGGCATCTCACAATCTCATGCCCAAAACAGTCATGGATGAACTTGGATTAGAGATCACAAAGACCTACCATGACTTATATTCCTTTGACTCTAGGAAAGTGAAGTGTATTGGGGTCATCAAAGATCTGTTTGTGACCTTATTTCAATTGCCCATGAAACATGTGGTCATGTACATTGTAGTGGTTGATGTTCCCCCCACGTTTGGCATGCTATTGTCAAGATCTTGGATAAACATACTTGGGGTAACTTTACAATTGGACCTCACATATGCCATCGTTCCTATATTTAGGGGTGAGCATAGAAGAATTTACATGGAAGCTCAGTTGGCCTACATCATTAGTGATGAAGTAGACCCCACCAACCATCCTATTTTTTCTATTGACACTGATTTGGGATATAGCCTATTGTAGCTCACTGATGCTCCTGAAAACCCTCTTAAAATCATAAAACAATCCATCACTTCTTGTGAAACCCCTCCTCCAACTACCCCTGTTTAGAAGATGTTCTTTGATGGAGCCTCTTCTAAGTAAGGTGATGGTGTCGGAGTGGTCTTTGTTTCACCTTGTCAAGAGACTATACCTTTGTCCTACAAGCTAGAATTTGAAACTACAAATAACGTGGTAGAGTATGAAGCTCTTGTTCTGGGTTTAAGGGCTGCAAAAGACATGGGGATTGAAGAGCCATCAGTATTTGGGGATGCAGAACTAATTGTTCATCATATAAAAAATATTTATCAAGCCAAGCACCCTAGGCTTAAGACTTACATACATGAAGTATGGGACCTAGTTGACAGTTTCTTCCTAGCTTTCAACATTTCATTTATTCCAAGAGAGGAGAATATCATGGTTGTTTCAGCAAGCCATTTCAGAGTTCCATTGCCACCTAAACTTAAGTATTATGTAGGGGTGAAATATAGACGCTCTATACCTGACAATATCAAGCATTGGAAGGTGTTTGAGAATGATAATGCGATCAAAATGTTTCTTGAGTCTGTTGATGAGTTCTCTGCATTACATGTTGATCAGGATCATGATTATGAAAGTAGTCCTCATGCTGATGTATTTTTAAATAAAATTTCTAATCACCATATTGTTCAGCTGCCTAACAACCACATTCCAAAGGGACTAGTTCCTTTAGAAAGTTTGTTCGATGGGAATGATGTGGCAGTAAAGGTTAAAGGCTCAGTTGATGATGCTGATATAACTGAGTATAATATTGGTACAAAGAAAGATCCCAAATTTCTCAAGTTGTCAAGCAACTTGTCAAGAGAGCAAAGGGCCGAATATGTTGAGTTGTTGAAAGAGTTCACTAATGTGTTTTCCTGGACATATGAAGATCTCAGGACATATGACACAAATATCATTGAGGATAAGATCCCATTGAAGGAAGAGTCCAAGCCATTCAGGAAGAATTTGAGACAAATAAATCCTATCCTACTGCCCATTATGGAGAAAGAAGTAAAAACTCTTTTGGATTCCCATATTATCATTCCTTTGAGGTATTCTGAATGGGTGGACAACTTAGTCCTAGTGAGAAAGAAAAATGGAGAAATCATACTTTGTGTGGGTTTCCGAAATCTGAACAGAAACTCTAAGAAAGACAATTACCCCTTGCCCAAGATGGAACACATATTACAGAGGGTGATAGGGGCATCCATAATGTTTATGATTGATGGATTTTCTAGCTACAATCAAGTCTATGTCTTGCCTGAAGACAAAGAGAAGAAATCCTTCACCACTCTTTGGGGTACATTCATGTATGCTAATATGCCCTTTGGATTGATGAATGCAGGAGCAACCTTTCAGCGAGCCATGGACATAGCTTTTATTGGAGAGAAGGACAAGTTTGTAGTCATTTATTTGGATGACATAACAATGTTCTCACAATCTGATAAAGAACATTATGATCATCTGAAAAGAGTCTTCTTGAAATGTAGAAGATTTGGCCTCTCTCTAAATCCAAAAAAATCATTATTTTCCATGAAACAAGGGAAATTATTGGGGCACATTGTGTCAGTTGAGGGAGTAAGGATTGATTCAAGCAGGGTAGAAGCTATCCAAACTTTGTCACTCCCTAGATCCAAGAGAGAAGTTCAACCTTTCTCAGGGAAAATTAATTTTCTGAGAAGGTTTGTTTCAAATTTTGTTGAGTTGGTAAAATTTATCACAACCATGCTAAGGAAGGGAAACGAGATCAAGTGGACTTCTAAAGCTCATAATTATTTCCATTAGATAAAGAAGGCCTTGACTGAAGCACCTGTGCTTATCAGTCCTGATTACTCCAAGGAGTTTCTGATTTTCTCTGTTGCTTCATCTGACACAGTAGAAAATGTTTTATTGCATAAGAATGTTGAAGGGTTAGAGCAACCCATTTCCTTTTTCAGTAGGGCACTGAGAGATGCTGAAATAAAGTATGACATCATGGAAAAATAGGCCTATGATTTGGTTAAATATCTCAAATATTTTAGAGTTTATGTGCTACATTCAAAAGTCATTGCATATTTCCCTTCATCTTCTGTGAAGGAGATCCTCATTCAGCCTAACATAGATGGAAGAAGGAGCAATTGGATTACCAAGATCCTTGAATTTGATCTTGAAATAAAGCCTACCAAATTGGTTAAAGGCCAAGGTTTAGCTAGCTTGCTGGCTAAATCTAATTGCAAAGCCTTGGGGGTCAATTTCATCAACAGTTATTCATAGAATTATCAAGTTGAGTTGTCTAGTGAAGATCCTCAAGTCACATCCCGATTAGCAGGATGCACTCTGTACAAGGACATTATATTTTTCCTACAGAAGTTGCAGCCTCCCGATGGCATGGAAAAGGGAAAGGTAAGAGATTTAAAGCTCAAATCAATTAAATATTGTCTGATTGATCAAGTCTTATATTGGAAAGACCCTTTAGGATTTCTATTGAGGTGTATAGACCCATAAGAAGCCCAAAAGACCATGTATGATTTTCATGACAATTTATGTGGGGGGCACCACTTATGGAGAACCACAGCCTACAAGATTCTCAGGGCTAGATATTTTTGGCCTAGCCTCTTCACTGATGTTTGTTTTAAAATCAAGGCTTGCGTTAAGTGTCAGAATTTCTCTGGAAAGCTGCAGCTCAAGTCTTTTCCATTGAATCATGTGGTAGCTTCGAGACCTTTTCAACAATGGGGCCTAGATTTTATTGAGGAAATCCACCCTGCTTCAAGTGGTCAACATATATGGATCTTGACTACCACATACTACTTTACTAAGTGGATATAAGTTATCCCCACAAGGAATGCTTCCCACAAAGTAATCATTGGTTTTCTTGAGGATATTGTGGCAAGATTTGGTTGTCCAATCAGAATTGTCATTGATAATGCTTCAACTTTTAAGGCTGAACCACTGATTAAGTTTTGTGAACAGTTTGGAATCACATTGATTCACTCTACTCCTTACTACCCCCAAGGGAATGGACTGGCAGAGTCCTCTAACAAGAGCCTTATCAAGATCATTAAAAGACTATTAGAGGACAATAAGAAAGCATGGGATTCAAAGCTTAAATTTTATCTATGTGCTAACCGAGTGAAAACAAAGAGATCTCTTGGTGTCTCTCCTTTCTAGCTTGTGTATGGAGTTGAGGCCATCTTTCCTTCTTAGCTCGCCTTACCTGTGGAAAAATTCTTCCAAGACTATCAAGGAGAACTGGATGATTTGATTAGAAGAATACAACAGCTGGTAGAAGTGCAACAAACTAGGGAGCAACTACTGGACAAAGCACATGACCATCAACATAATATCAAGAAGGCCTTTGACATGAAGGTAAACAAAAAGGATTTCCAACTGGGAAATCTAGTACTCAAGTGGGATGCACCTAAACAAGATAAAGGAAATCACGATAAATTTGAGGCCTTATGGATCGACCCCTTCAAAATTTCTAAGGTTTTTTCAAATAACACTTACAAGTTACAGGATTTGGAGGATAAAAAAGTTTTTGGTAGCCCTGTAAATGGGCATTTTCTGAAGAAGTTTTTACATAAGCCATGAGTGGCTTCCCATGTCATTGTAAATATCATTTTTCTTTTGTTTTTGGTTTTTATAAGTGACTCCATAACCCAATACTAAGGCACTGAAACTACAAAAGGAGTTCTTACAAAAGGAGTTCTTAGAGCCTCACAGGGAGGTCTCTATCCCCCATGGATCCTATATGTTAACACAAGGATCTACAGACTGTTTCTTAAAAATCAGACAGAAATTGAGGTTTACCCTCAATTGCATTATGGTGTAAATCATGTGGCATCCTACCCATGATTTCCACAAGGAAAACAGAAATATTGGAGGCCTAAGAAACTCAAGAACCCTCTCTCCACCTATCACATATCCCTTCCCAATACCTCCTCTCACCTCCCGACACCTCTCCCACTCACATTCCAATATCCCTTACACGTCACCTCCTCCCCGCCTATCACACCTCCCTCATTACTCTGCCATCTCTGCCTTTCCCTTGCTACAACAACCTCGTCCCGACCTCTACCCCCCCCCAATAACTTCCTTCCACATGGTCGTCTCTCACTCGTTGGGCCATGCGAGTTTTCGCCAAGAACCTCGCTCTGTATCACCCATGCACATACACTATCAGATTGTCACCTGCAAAGATCACATTGGTTACAGACAAAAACCATTCATGGCCTCAAGGCGTCATGATGGACCTAAAGAAGTCATTGGCACCATTTGAGAACAATTATGGGTGTGAGGCCCAGTCCTAATCCCAATGAGGACAGTTATTGAAGATTGTGGGAAATAGTTGAGACCTCGCCTCATCCCATAAATGGAAAACGTTGCTGAGAGAAGCCATGAAGGCTCACTTCCGATCCGAAGCTTCCTTATGGGCAATTTTTCCTGTAAAGAACATAACTATGCCTGGATTGCGTCTGACATCATGAGGTCTGCACAACCTGACAGAGTGGGTGTCGACTGAAGGATTTGAAGGCAGTGATCTGATCACATTCTTGGTGGTTGCAACATTTTAGTATATATAGGCAGTTTTGATATTTTGTTAAGGTCGAATGGTTGAGCTAGGCTCCCTGTTATTGTAATATTTTGATTGAGAACAACTGGTTCTCTGGTTATGTATTTGTTTTTGAGACATTTTGATTAATCTAAGTCAAATTTCTTACTCCATCTTGTTTGCCTCTGATACTGAGAGAGTTCATGTTTGATTGATTCACATGGATTGTTGTAACTGTATTATGATAAATGTTTGATTATAGTACTGTTATGATTTCTTTCATCTTCCTTGAAATTTGAATCCAAGAGGACCTCGTGTTTAAGTTTTTCCCCCTTAGGTGGTTGGAAGATCTGATGTTCATAGCAAACCTCTACACCTTTCTCACTAAATCTTCCTCCTACTCACCCTTACTCCAACTTACTAACTGAATTTGATTAAAGACCTCAATGGTTGGTTCATGCTAGTCCAAATTTTTGAGTTAGAATGCTATTTTTATTGAGATTTCTCCATTTGACCACTCAAAACTCAATTACCTGTGACATAAACTAATGGGTATTGGGCTTACCTTCAATGCAATCTGAAGGTGACTTCTAGTGCTAACAATTGAGAATACTAATTGGGGATTTGTTGTGTCACTCTTGTTTTCTCACGTGGTTCCAAAACATTAATTTTGTATTCCCTTTAATATTTTAAGTGTGATGATTAAATATTGATGAATTATTGTAGTTTTGTTAGTTAACCTTATCAAATGATACATTTACTTGATTTGTTGTTCTTCCTGCATTGTTGAGATCATACATGAACTATGCAATAGAGGCATTGATTGTTTATTGTTAGTACATGCATAAGTTATGTGTCCACTAGCTATGCATGTACAATAGTACCATTAATTGATGTATTAATTACTAAAATAGGTTATTAACTATTTAATTGAATGATTTAATGATTATGTAAATTATATTGCATACATAAATATCTAGTAGCATTAGATACCTTATTTCACTTTGACTAATAGTTGGTATGATGAATTTAATGAGTATGGTGGGTTGCCATAAATTTTAGGGAAAATTTGACAAGTTGCATTTATAAGCTAGCATGCAAATGTTGAAATTATTGTCATTAGTGTCAAAGGACTAATGTTGTCATTAATGTCATATTACAAAATTTCCAATATTAATATATATATATATATATATATATATAGGTTTACAAGTATATTAAAAAAGAGGTGAATGTGAAAAAGTAAAAAGTGAAATGGTAGTTTTAAACCCATGGGTTTGGGGTATTTTGCCATTGTATTAAGAATTAATTATTTAATTAATGGACATGTAACTTCATGAATGGTTATGAAAAAGTATAAAAATAGAAATTATTGAGAGAAATTGTCTGTGTGAAAAATGGATGAGCAAAGATTGAGTATCATTCCAAAAGGGAAGATTTACAAAATTAGTTTCAGGTCAACTTGGCATTTTCACGATAACTTATGTTCCGAGACATTTCAGACCTTGAAATTTTGAAGAGACAAAGGAACGATATTGGTTTATATGTAGTAATAATTTTAGATGTTGTTTCACTATACGTTCAAATATATTCCTTGTGGAAGTTAGGGTTCCTGAATTCTCCTGAAATCAATTTCAAACAGGTCGGCTTGGCACTTTCGCTATAACTTATTTTATGGGATGTTTCCAACCTTAAAATGTTGTAGAGATCAAGGAGAGATATTGATGTACATGTGATAACAAGTTTAGATATTGTTTCTCTATACCTTCGAAGATATGCCTTATGGAAGTTAGGGTTCCTGAATGCTCCTTAAATCGATTTCAAACATGTCATCTTGGTACTTTCACTATAAATTATTTTATGGGATCTTTCAGACCTTGAAATTTTGGAAAGATGGAGGAGATATCTTTGGGTACACATGGTAAAAATTTCAGAGGTTGTTTCTCTTCAATTTCGAAGATATGTTCTATAGAAGTTAGGTTTCCTGAATGCTCCTGAAATCAATGTCAAACAGGTCAGTTTGGAATTTTCACTATAACTTATTTTTTGGGACTCTTCAAACTGTGAAATTTTTACAGAATAGAGGATACATACATGAGTACCTTAGGTAAAAATTTAAGATGTTGGTTCACTATAATTTTTGATATATTATCTATAGAATTTAGGGTCTTCTGGATGGTCCTAAGATCAATTTGGCATTTTCACTATAACTTCTTTTCTGAGACTCTTTAGAATGTGAAAATTTCAAAGAACAGAGGAGACATACAAAAATACCTTAGGTAAAAATTTCATAATCATATTTTCAAAATTGGATATGTGGTATGCTATACAAATTCATTCTTGGGAAGAGGCCCAAAACAACAAGCTTTGAGAAAGTTGTCATTTGGAAATTCAAATTTTTGTTAGACCTGGTAAAGACATAAGTAATGAGAAGACCTAGTGAAGGAAGAAGTAGTGAGTACACCTAGTAAAGGAAGACACACCAAAAATACATGGTGAAGGAAGAAATAACAATCAGACTCAGTGAAGGTTGGTGAAACTCAGAGATTGGTGTCTCTTGCTTAGTTGGTGCTTAGCGATGGAGATTGTTGTTTACGAAGATCTGTAAGAGATTGGTGTCTCTTTCTAATTTAGTGATTATTGGTGGGGATTAGTGTCTCGAGTAGATTGATGTCTATGAAGATGTGTACACGATGTTTTTCTCTTGCTAATTTGGTGCTTAGCGATGGGGATTGGTGTCTCTAGTAGATTGATGTCTATGAAGATATGTAAGGGTAGCTTGGTGCCTAACGAGATTTGTACAAGTGGGGTTTAGTGTCTCCAGTAGGTTGGTGCCTACAAATGTTTGTAGCAACAAGTTTGGACCTACAAATGATTATAAAGATAAGTTTTGTGGTTTTCTCTTGAAAGGGTTTCAACATAAATCTTGTGTTCAATGTTTTCCAGTTAATAGATATCACATGTGATTATTTTGTTATGGTTGATGAATGTTTGAAAAAGTAAAAAAATTTCTTATATTTATTTAAACCCCCTCTAAGTATAAGTGTGTGCTCAACATTTGGTATCAGAACATGTTCCTTCAAAAATAGACTAACCACTAGAAGGTAGATCTCAAGAGCACACATGGAAATGGAAATTGATACTTCGGAAAATGAATACAAAGGGAAATAAATGATGGATTTAGAAGAGGGAAAAATGTTGTAATAGATGCAAAAGTGTTGAGATTTGGGTACCTTGGAAAGTGGTCCCCTTGTGTTTTTGAGTCTCTAAACACAAAGGGGGAGACTATTACCCTTATTACTTTACTTTATGTTCTAACTTCACTTTGAATTAAGAGTTTAAGTCAAAAGTGAAATATGTCACTTAAGTCATTAAAGTGACATTTAATTCACTTTGTGGGTGAGTTAAAGGACATAAAGCAAAATAATGAAAGTGGGTTTCCTAAGTGACATTTTTGGATTAAATATCACCCATTGATTAGACATGGCTATATTGGATCTAGGCCATTGATCTTTTACGGTTTGTCCAAAGAGAGGCTAAAGAAGGGAAAAGGATAATGAAGAGGCCCATTCTTCACTTAAGAGATTTGAGAGGAGAGGAGGAGAAGAAGAGATCTTGGGCACATTTCTTGAGGAGGAGAGGGTGCATGAGGTAAAGGGTTTAGGAGGATCCATATCTTGGTACTAGTCTACCATGGATTATGGGCTACTTCTTGTGCCAGGGCGCATTCATCTAGAGGAGGGGCGCATTAGCTTGTGGAGGGGCACATTCTTAAGAGAAGAGGCGCATCAAGATAAGGACAGGTGCAACTTGTCGAGGAGACCTACTTGTTGAGGAGAGACACACTCTAGAGTAATAGAGGGCATCTTGGCAAGGAAGGGTGCATTCTATTGTGGACTTTTTACTTGAGGAGGGGCGCACTGAGGCTTAGTGCGCACCTAGCCTTAGAGGGAGGCACTCTTGAGAGGAGGGTGAAAGATCAAGGGAAATGAAAAGGCAAGGAAAGGGTTTAAGGTACAAGCAAAGGGAAAAGAAAAGGCAAGAGGCAAGGAAATATGTCAAGGAATTAGCAAAGGAATAAGGGCACACCAAGGAAAAGGGTGCCTAGCTTCAAAGGGATAGCAGGCACATCTTCAAGGGACTCCAAAGCATTCGAGAGGGAATTCTATTGTATTAGGTTAAATTGTATATGTTTTCCTTGTTGTACATATTTCTTTGAGATCTTCTATATACAACTATCTCCAAACTGGTTTTCCCCAGGGGGGTTTTATCCACGGTCATGTTGACCAAAAATACCTATGTCCATTTTCATGCATGCTTAGATGTGTAGACCAACATTTAGAGTTTTAAAGATCATGAGGAGTGTTATTTGTTTTGATTATTATTGCATTTTCTAACCATTGGTATGAAAACACTTGCAAGGGAACCTGAAAGAACACTTAACCAATAAAAATTATGAGGAGAAAGTTACAAAATTGTTTATTGTCCTAAAACAACAACAAAGGACAGTTTGAAGATTAAAATTAGATCCAAACTCAAGGTCAAAGATAGACCTTAGTTGGAAACCTCATAGTACCTTAGCTTTCTTCAAGAAGTAGATCTTGAAGAACTCATTTGTGTCTTAAGATAAATAAAGAAGCTTAATAAAAAAAAATTGAAACAAAATGAGCAATTGTAGAAATATGAAGAGGAGGATTGTGATGAAAAAGAAAAAATGTCACAAAGCCTCGAAGAAATATAGAACAATATTACCAGTCTAAAGATTCTACTAGAAGAGGAAAAAAGGATGGAAAAACTGGTGAGAATCCAACTGAAGGAAAGGGAAGAAATTTGTAAGAAGGATCTGAAATTGATCTTTTAAAGACTTGGTTGAGTTTTAAGCATGTGTTAAATTATCATTCAAAAACTTAAATGGGGAAGGATATAATAATGAAACAATGTTGCATCCATCATAAATAATACATAACAAAAAGTAAACATTAAGAACAACAAACCATAACGCTAATATTGTTAATGGAGTTCGACACATGTTGCCTTCGTCTCCATGCCTTTGTCTCAGTGGGGAAGGATTTATTATTAATATTCAATGCTTAAAATTACATCAGAACTATCTCAAATGGATTACAAACTGGTCTTGTTGTGTTCTTCTCGACTGCAAGAATCCAACGCAACTGACAGAACTGAAAAAGGTTGAGTGTAGCTCCAGGAAATGATCTAAAAAGTTCACTTCCTCGTTTGCTTCCCTACTTAACAATGGCTTAAGCTTCATGAATTATTTAGCATTTGGTTAATATGAACCCTCTTGGACTGTCAAAAACCTATGATTTATATAGATCTTGAGTTGGGGGTCACCTCCCAACTTCCTCCCAAGATCTGACCTCAAAAAGGGATTCAGATCCCCCAAAAATGGTCAAAATCCAATAAAATACGATTGAAATCCATTAAAAGATCATAACTATGGTTTAAAACCCACTTTTGGCAATTTATTGGTGCGCCATCCCCTTCTTTCCAGGCTCCTGGTCGTATGGGAAGGCATGTGGCCATGCACCATGCCTCCATCAATATCGCGCCCCCATTCCTCCGCGCTTTAGGTCGTATGGGTCGCCATGTGGCCAGGTTCTAGGCACCTCTTCCTAGTCTTCCGCCCCTGGTCTTCGCTCTCGGTCACATGGAAAATTGGCTCTAGTCGACGGGTAGACCCTGTCGACTAGGGCTTATCCCCCAAATCCTGATAAACTCACAACAAAACGCAAAAGTGTCGCATATGGGTTGAGACCCGTTGTGTTGCCCGATCGGTCCGTCATATTTCGTGGAGTCACAGCCCATGCATGGAGGTTGGGGGTTTGAATCCTTCGTAGTGCCAAACAATTTTTTGACCCAACCAACATTGGCCAAATTTAGGGTGCCATGTGGAACCCTGTGATTGGGCAACGTGTCACCTCTGGATTGGCCCTTACAATCCAATCACTGCACAGTCACCCTGCCCAGTCATCTACACAGTTATCTCGTACACCACGTGTCGAGCCCACAGCCTGCCACCTGTCGCCACATCAATGTCCGTACATCCACATGTCGAGCCCACAGCCTGCCACCTGTCACTACATCAACATCTGTACAACCACGTGTCGGACTATCACTGGACCACGTCATCATCCATACTACCACGTCATCCTGCCACGTGTTAGAATCCATACAGTTCCACGTGTCACTTTCATACTAGTCCAAATCATCTCTAAAAATGCCAAAAAATGACTACCACATGGTACGCCCTAGTGTTTCCATGTGTCCCTACTGACATCATCATGATGCCACGTTGATGTCACCTTCCACGTCATGCTAACATACTGCTAACATTAGAAATACGACCTGTTGAATGTTGACTTTTTTACTTTTTTGCCTGCTTGGG
Organism: Picea sitchensis; assembly: GCA_010110895.2. Taxonomy (NCBI): domain Eukaryota; kingdom Viridiplantae; phylum Streptophyta; class Pinopsida; order Pinales; family Pinaceae; genus Picea; species Picea sitchensis. The sequence continues at coordinate 7,728 of SNQJ01S0066731.1, read as the reverse complement.
AAAATGATCAGAATGTGATAACTTTTACATAAAGTGTCTATTTTTGGAAAAAAATATAAGGTTAGAATTGGCACGACGAGCCCGACGCATGGAGCTAGTTTTGTATGACTACGATAACTTTTGTTTTTAGGCCTTCTTGGATCCTTTTTGGATCATTCCTCCCCACTAAAGACCTTTTGGTCCTCCAAAAGGGTATTAACCAGTCATCAAGTGTTGTATAAGCCACCCCACTTGTCCTTTGTGTTTAAACTCAGTCATGTGCACTTGTCGTAGCATAATCAATTGCATAACAACCATGAAAAATGAAAGCATATTGTTAGCCACTTGAACTCATTCACATCTCACTGAATCCACTACCATCCATGTAGAAAACATTAGCAGCGATAACATCATAAATATGACTGAAACTGAACCCATATGTTTGATTTGCTTGCATGATATTAACTTATCTTGAAGCAAAGTATGATTGAACTTCAATTCTACAACCATCTCATGTTCATGCTTAAGATCAACTGCTTTACTTGGCACAATTATAGGTGTATTTCTTACATAATCTTCCTTCTTTAATTGTTCCATTTTTAGAAGAGATTGACTCGCTTTAATATGATGAGCATGTACAACATATCCATTGCCTTCTTTAGTTAAGTGATATTGATTATGTTCCTTGTAGAAGATTGCTTTGTGATCATATAAATAAGGGCTTCCCAAGACCATTCCACATGTTTCTAGTGGCACCACATCACATGTTACTTCATCCACATACTTAGATGTAATTGTAAACGTTATGATACATTGCTTTGTTATGGGAAATTTGTGATGTATGCTTATCCAATTAAGTGAATAGGGTTTGTGATGCCTCTTAGTGTTTAATCCTATTTTTTTAACCACTTCCTATGAAATTAAGTTAGATTGAGATATACTATCTATCAATGTATCGATCTTAGTATGTTTCATTATGACCCTTATATAAAACAGTTTACTTCTAGAATCATAACCATCACCAATTTTACCTAACAAACCAACTGTCGTGATTTTAGACTCATCACTTGAATCATACCCCAAGTCTATTGGTCGTATTGTTGTTGCAATTTTTTTCCTCCCTTTCCTCTCTTTGAACCATTTCAGTCTCTTCTCTGGGTGCAATTGTTAGCAATGGTCATCATCATGCCCTTCTTTCTTACAATGCTTGCAAAAGAGCTTCTCTTCCTTCACTATCGTTGAATTTTCTTTCTTTCCATTCCCCTTTCTTTTGTCTTCTTTCCTTGAAGATGATTCCCTTGATACACCAACTCTTATTTTCCCTGCTTCAATATATGTTTCTTGAGCATAAACCTCATCAATATTAGTAGGTACAAACATAAATACAATGTTACGAATATGTGCAGGTAAACCCCATATATACTTCATAAAAGTTTATTGTGTATGTAATGGAATATTTAACATTAATGCCATCTTACAAAATTCATCCGTGTATTCTTTCACCTTTCTCATTTTCTTAGTTTAAGACTTTGCCATTCAATCAAAGCCTTTTCCTTATAACCCAAAGGATAAAACTGCTTTCTAAGTGCAAAAACAAAATCTTGCCATGATGGAAATACATTACCAACTTGTTGAATACCATGTTGCAACTTACTCTGCCACCAGATGAGTGTTGTGCCTGCAAGATGAAGCAATGCCAATTTGATTTGGGTTGCCTCATCATTGATTTGTTGCACATTGCAATAAACTTCCATCTATCTGACCCAATTATCAATCCACTCAGCATTGACTTCACCATCATACATGGGAAAATCGAATTTTACATCAAGTTTAAGTAATGGCATATTAGGCTTATGTTTATGAGAATGTTTTCTTGCAGTGGAATTTGAACTTGTACTTAAAGAAGAAGAAGAAGAAGAAGATGGAGATGAAGGAGGTGAAGGAGGAGGTTTAGGAGGGTCTTCTCCTTCTTCACTTTTGTCTTTATTTGAATATTCCCCTTGAAAAGGCCTCTTCCGTTCCAAGTAATCATCATACAACACTTTTACCATCTCCGACATGGCAAAGAAAGTTATTTGAAACTCTCTTTCATTTTGAGAAAGACCTTCTTCCGATGCCATCTTCTCACTTTGAGAAGTCCTCTTTCTTGATCCAATATATGGATCTCCTTCTACAAGCTCACCTTCACCATGACTTAGCTTTTCCCTGGTAATCATGCAAACTCAAACAACCAATTGTCAACCTGCTCTGATACCACTTGATTCGAAATTGATCTTTTAAAGACTCGACTGAGTTTTAAGTATGTGTTAAATTACCATTCAAAAACTTAAATGAGGAAGGAGATATTAATGAAATAATGATGCATCCATCATAAAGAATAAATAACAGAAAGTAAACATTAATAACAACAAACCATAATGCCAATATTGTTAACGGAGTTTGACACAAGTTTCCTACGTCTCTGGGCCTTTGTCTTAGTGGGGAAGGATTTATTATTAATCTTCAATGATTAAAAGTTACATCAGAAGTATCTCAAATGGATTACAATATGGTCTGGTTGTGTTCTTCTCGACCTCAATAATCCAACGCAATTGACAACACTGAAAAAGGTTGAGAATAGCTCCTGGAAATGGCCTCTAAAGTTTTCTTCCTTAATGGCTTCCCTGCATAAAAATGGTTTAAGCTTAATGAATTCTTCAGCATTATTCTAATCTGAACCCTCTTAGACTATAAAAAAACTCTGATTTATATCGATCTTGAGTTGGGGGTCACCTCCCAAATTCCTCCCAAGATATGGCCTAAAAAAGGGATCAAGATCCCCCAAAAATGGTCAAAATCCAATAAAATCAAGCGGAAATCCATTAAAAAATCATAACTATGGGTTAAAACCCACTTTTGGGAATTCATTATCATGCTAGCTCCTTGTTTCTAGGATCCTGGTCATATGGGAAGGCATCTGGCCCTGCGCCATGCCTCCAACAAGACCGCACCCACATTCCTCCATGCTCTAGGTCATATGGATCGCCATGTAGCCAGGTTCTAGGCGCCTCTTCCTAGTCTTCCACCCCTTGTCTTCGCTCCCAGTCGCATGGAAAAGTGGATCTGGTTGATGGGTAGCCCCCATCAACCAAGGATTATCCCCCAAATCTCTCCAAACTCACAACCAAACACAAAAGTGTCACATAGGGGTTAAGACCCATTGTGTAGCTTGATCGGTCCACCAGATTTTGTGGAGTCGTTGCCCATGCACGAAGGTCAGGTGTTCGAATCCTCTGGAGTGCCAAACAATTTTTTGACCCAGATAACATTGGCCAAATCTGGGTGCCACGTGGATCCCTATGATTGGGCCATGTGTCACCTCTGTGTTGGCTCGTACAATCCAGTCACTGCACAGTCACCTTTCCCAGTCATCTGCACATTCATCTCGTACACCACGTGTCAAGCCCACAAACTGCCACCTGTCACCTCATCAACATCCGTACAACCACGTGTCAAGCCCACAACCTGCCACGTGTCACCATGTCAACGTCTGTATAGCCACGTGTTGGATTGTCACTGTACCACGTCATCATCCGTACTTCCATGTCATCCTGCCATGTGTCAGCATCTGTATGGGGCGACGTGTCACTTCCATACAATGCCATGTGTCACTTTCGTACTGGTCCAACTCATCCATTTAAATGCCAAAAATGACTGCCACATGGCACATCCTAGTGTTTCCATGTGTCCCTTCTGACGTCACCTGCCATGTCATGCTAACGTCAGCAGTACATCCTGTTGACTATTGACTTTTTGAATTTTTTGCATGTTTGGGAAAACGATCAAAACACGATAACTTTTGCATACAATGTCCATTTTTGGGAAAAAATATATGGCTGGAATTGTCATGACGAGCCCGACACAATGGATCTAGTTTCGTTTGATTCCAAGAACTTTTATTTTTAGGCCTTCTTGGATCCATTTTGGATCAAAGTTGGAAGCTAAAATAATTTCTTTACAAAAGGAATTGAAGAAGTCAATTGCTTATTTGAATAAAAGCTTGAATTTTGAAAAGATAACTGAAATATTAGATGATATCATCAAATGCCAAAGATCACCACTCATTAAAATTGGTCTTGGTTATGATAAGATTCAAATGACCACCAAAGAAGATTCAGAAGCTACATAACCATCGATGAAAGTAAATGAAGGAAAATCCAAAATCTATGATGATGTACTCAAAAGCTCCATCAGTGATGAAGAAAACAAGAAGAGAGAAAATGATGTTGCACAAAAAATTCACATTCCTCCAAAATACAATAAGGACAGATTCATAAGATATTTCTCACCAAGACGACCTCACACAACTCGATACCAAAAATCCTTGCTTGGTTATTGTTTTTCTTTCAACCACTTTGGTCATAAAGAAATAGATTGTAGATCATATGCTAGAAATGATCATGTATGCAATGAAAACATAAGTACTTATGGGTCCTCAAATAGAAACTATATTTCATTTACTCCATTATTTGATTATAATGTTGTACGTTATAAGTGCAACAACTATGGGAACATAGAATTTTTTTGTAGAAGTGGTCTAGCGGAAACTTCTAGACAAAACAAGGAAAAAGATACCATTTCCAAAAGAAAGAAAGAACCCATATGATGGAAAAGGAAGCAAGAGCAAGAAAAACAAAAGGAGGAATCTATGCTTGTGAAAATTTCCCTTCATGCTCAAAACAAAGGAAACAAATGGTACATTGACAGTGGATGCTCAAGTCACATGACAGGAGACAAGAACAAGTTTCACACTTTGAAGGAAGTAAAACAAGGCAGTGTAACATTTGGAGATAATGCTACCGCAAGGATAGCAGGAAAATGTACTCTTAGTTTTGATAATGGATATATTAAAACAAAGAATGTATTGTATGTTGAAGGTTTGGAACATATTATTCTCAATGTTAGTGAATGCGTGATTAAGGAAACACTCTCACATTTGATTATCAAGGTTGTGAGATAATGAAGAAAGGCTCGGGAAGTTTAGTGGAAAATGCATATAGAACCTCAAATAATGTATATATCCTCAATCAGATCAAGGGAGAAAATTCTATATGGGACGAATAGATGAGAGTTGGTTATGTCATAGAATAATGTGCCATATAAACTTTGATAATATAGTAAAAATAAGCACCAAACAAGTAGTGGGAGATATGCCAAAGATTGCTAAACCTTCAAACACTCTTTGCAAGAAATGTTAGGATGTGAAACATACAAGAGCAAGCTTTGAATCAAATGAGTACTCAACAACAAAGCCATTGGAACTTGTTCATACAGATCTTTGTGGGCCTAGAAGAACACAAAGTCTACAAGGTGAAAATTACTTCATGTTTCCCATCAATGATTACTCTAGAATGAAACAGGTTACATTTCTAAAAGAAAATTCTAAATAAATTGAGAAGTTCAAAGCACTCAAAGCCTTGGTTGAAAATGAAACTGGTTTGAAAATCTAGTGTTTGAGATCAGACAAAGAAGGTGAGTTTATCTCAAATGAATTTGAAGAATTTTGTGAGATTCATGGAATAAAGATACATATTTCAGCTGCAAAAACTCTGTAGCAAAATGGAGTGGTAGAAAGGAAGAATCTAACTATACAAGAGATGGATAGAACAATTTTGAATGAATCTAATCTATCATATAGGTTTGGGAGAGAAGAAATCAACACCATAGTCTACATTCTGAATATATGGAAAATCAGAGTCAACAACAACAAAACACCTTATGAATTATGGAAGGGTAGACCAACAACAGTCAAATATTTCAATTTTTTCGAAAGAAAGTGCTACATAAAGAGAGATGATGAGGAATTGGGAAAATTTGACTCTAGAGTTGATGAAGGTATCTTTTTGGGCTATTCATCAAGAAGCAAGGCTTATCAATGTTATAATAAAGCATTGAGAAAAATAGTAGAGAATGCCAATGTGAAAGTGGATGAAGCAGGGCATCAGAATGTGAAAGAACATGTTCAAATAGAGGATCCAAGCTACAAATAAGAAGAAGAAGTAGAATAAAATGAAGAAGAAGAAGAGGAAAATCAAGATACAAAGACACCATCTAGATTTTTCCAAAAGAATCATTCAGAAAATTTAATTCTTGGTGATAAAGATACAGGAGTTCGGAGTAGAAGAAGACTAGAAAGTGCACCAGAACATGCAAAATTTTCTTTTCTATATAAAATGGATCCCAATAACTTTATAGAAGATAGAAAAGACAAGAATTGGATTGATGCAAAGAGATGAATCAAATTAGGAAGAATGAGACAAGGGAACTTGTTCCAAGACCAAAAGATAAAAATGTGATTGGAACCAAGTGGGTTTTTAGGAACAAGTTGAATGAATATGGACAAGTAATAAGAAACAAAACAAGATTGATTTGTAAAAGGATATGTTTAATTTGAAGGTATTTATTTTAAAGAAACATTTGCCCCAGTTGCAAGACTAGAAGTTATTAGATATTTTTTTTCATTTGCGTGTTTCAAGAACTTCAAAGTCTATCAAACAGATGTCAATTTTTCCTTTCTCAATGGAAATTTAGAGGAAGAAGTATACATTGAACAACCCTAAGGATTTTATTATCAGAAAATAAGAAACATGTATGCAGATTGAAGAAAACACTATATGAGATAAAACAAATTCCCAGAGCCTGGTATTCAAGACTTGAAAAATATCTACAACAAAAAGGCTTCAAAAGAGGAATTGATGATAGTAATCTCTACGTCAAGAGAGTAGGAGAAAAACAATTGATTGTCGTGGGTTATGTAGACGACATCATTTTTGGAGATAGTATGAACAAAATGTACCAAGATTTTGCAATAGAAATGCAAAAAAGAAATTTGAGATGTCTATGATTGTTGAATTGTCATTCTTTCTTGGTTTACAAATTTCTCAATTTGACAAATGCATACTCATTTCACAAACCAAGTATATTAAGGAAATGTTGAAGAAGTTCTGAATGGAATATTGTGCACTAGTCATCACACCCATGGTCACATGTTGTAAAATGAGAAAATATAATGAATCTTCGGAAACAAATCAAACATTGTACAAGTCAATAATTGGAAGTCTACTATATCTAGTGGCATCAAGGCTGGACATTATGCAAGCATTAAGATTGGTTGCATGGTTTCAAGCTGCACCAAAATAAAATCATGTGCAAGAAGTGAAACGAATATTCAGATATCTAAAGGGCACATTGGATTTCATCTTGTGGTACTGAAGAGGTGAATATTTTACTCTAGCAACATATACATATGCGGATTGGGTAGGTAGTGTTGATGAGAGGAAAAGTACAATTGAAGGAGCATTCTTTTTGGGAAATAATCTAGTTTCCTAGTTCAGAAAGAAATAGTCTTCAATTTCTCTATTTACGGTAGAGGCCAAGTATATAGCAACAACATTATGTTTCACACAAGTTCTTTGGATGAAGCAGACATTGAACGATATTAAGGTAGAATATGATCATCCAATATCAATAATTTGTGACAACACAAGTGCAATACATATTTCAAAGAATCTTGTTATGCACTGAATAACAAAGCATATTCCAATCAAGTATCACTTATTAAGAGAACAAGTAAAAGAATAGAATGTCAAGTTGTAATAAATTGTTAGCAAAGAATAGATTGGATATATTTTAACAAAACCCCTTCTCAAAGAGACATTTGAATATCTCAAACAAAAATTGTTAGTAATATCCATCTCATCACTAAGTGCT